>VYZQ01011799.1:79103-108224 GCA_013400655.1 Mystacornis crossleyi | reverse complement strand
TGTTTCTGTTTGCCCGTTTGTCAGAGCTCTGCTGATGGCCCTGACCCACAACTCAGTGAATTCCATGAAAAGGTTTCTATTGACTTTGGAAGCCTTTGGACTTGGCTGGTTACGAGCTCATCTTTCTTTCTGATCTGCAAGTTACCTCAAGCCTTTGAGGGCAGTTCAGAGTGGTGATAATTGAATCAGCACGGACTCCTCACCTCTGCTCCCCGCCAGGGTGACACCGGCCTTGCCCAGAGAGCTGCTGGCAATCAGAACCTGTCAGATGATGCCCAGATTGCCTTGTTACCTTTCTCTCAATAATTTTCCCGGTAAACACAGAGGTTAGAGACAGGCTAATAGCCAGTGAGACAGTTGGTGACGGCAGAAAGCTGGTTCAGTGAGAGTCTAAATAGTCAGCTAAGCACAGGAGAGACAACAGGATACAGGCATGGCAACACAAACACAAAACCCGGCTTTTGGGAGCCCTCAGGAATCCACTCAGCCCTGTGTTAGGTCAGAGGCTGCCAGTAACAAGAGCAGGTTGGCCTGTGTGCAGCCTGGCACTAACTCTCCAGGATTTCTGGGCATCTCAGCTGGTGGTGGATCCTGAAATGCACTCCAGGCCCTCAGGAGACCGTTCCATCAGTCCAACCACACAAGACTTCTTGAGGATGTGGATGGCAGTCAGAGGAATTGGTTTGCACGAGTGGGACTCCAGGACACACTCACAGTCACACTGAGAGGGAGACACAGCTCTGTGTCCCCTCCTCCTGTGCCCCCAGGTCACACTTGTGGTCACACTGAGAGGGAGACAGCTCTGTGTCCTCTCCTCCTGTGCACCCAGGACACACTCACGGTCATACTGAGAGGGAGACAGCTCTGTGTCCTCTCCTCCTGTGCACCCAGGTCACACTCACGGTCATACTGAGAGGGAGACAGCTCTGTGTCCCCTCCTCCTGTGCACCTGAGGAAGGAGGAGGATGTGGAGTGGCAGTCTTGATCTCAAACCCCTGAATTCTGCCAGAGATCCTTTCACGTCTCAGTATCCTATTGAGGATCTTGGCCTTCAAGCCCAACTTTCTCAAGCAATTTGCTGCAATGATCAGTAAAACAATATAGGAATGTTCTTTACCTCACCGTGAAAAGGTTGAGCTTTAAATCTAATGAAATTTAATTACAACATTAACATTGCACAGATACTGATTTCAACTCAGAACACCAGAGTCACAGGGAGCATCTCGAGAATTAACTCTGTCCTAACTTACCCTGCTTTTTGTGGTGGGTTTTCTCTGTAGACAAGAGGGAAATATTCTAGCACTAAATTCACAGGGAAGATGCTGCTTTGATATATGCCTGAACAGTGCACCCAGCAGGGTTCAAACAGCCTGACATTCAAAATTAATGCTACAAATATGACCCTAAAACCATCCGGACTTCTAAAGTAGCAGGCCATGCACTTTTACAGTGTCAACCTATTCACTCTTACATCAGTCTAATTAGTGCACAGCATAAGATATGAGTAAATATCACATGGACAAGCACAATTCTCATTGTTGGCTTCAAAGAAATAAACTTTTCAGTGAGCTGCAAAACATTTAAAAAGCCACCTACACATTGCCCACACATACCCATGGCAACAAACATACATCAACATGGAGCAGAAAAAAGCTGAACCTATCAAAGTTTTAATATTCATCGTCTGAGGCTAGTGTGATTGCATTTGCATGTCTTTGCTGCCTTTTTTCCCCCCAAGGACAAAATGAGGTGGGGGGAAAGTGTAGAAATTAAACAGAAAGTGCTTTGAAGCTTCTGAATGGTTTTGATCAAATGTCCAAAACAAATCAAGAGTTACTTAGTGCAAGTGTGTGCCTGGTATAGGACATTGCTTATGCCCTCTGGAAAGAAATCAAGATGGACATTAATCAATATGTGAATGTGCACAGAAAAGCAACTGGTGGCACTGCAGCCCTGTCTGTTACCTTCTAGGACAAGGGATCTGCCACCAAATGGACAAAAAGTGTGATAAATTCAATGCAGTTAAGATTCTTTTTCACTCTCTTGAAAGAGGAAGGTCTTTGCTATTCATATATCTATTATTTTTCAGTGGTAAACCAAAACATCTGGTAAATGATCACTCTAAACTGCTGTAAAACAGCACACATTCCTTTCCATACATATATATTGACATTCTTTTCCTGGCATGGGCTTAGATTTACTTCTTGGATGCAGTAAGCTTTATATTTCCTTCTGCTTTTTTCATCCTATTTGCCTGGCATTTACCCAACACTCTGGACCTTCTCTTCAAATTGTTTTTGCAGCAGCAGAAAGGGGCTCGACTTCCAAGGAGCCCAACCCTCCCTGCGAAACACCAAATGATTTCTGCTCAGTGAGATGAGAACATCCAATATCCTGCAGAACCTGTCAGTGTGAATGGGTCTCAGGGCAACATCCAAAGGGTTATGAGCTTTTGTTGTTGTGTGTTTTTGCTTTTGTAATAGGTTGTGAAATGGGTCTTGACATTGTTTCAGCTGTGACATTGTAGCTTGAATTGGAACCACTGGCCTATGAGATTCCTCATTAATGTCAGCTCGACAACATCCCTTTCCTGCTCTCCCCTGCACAATTTTATGAACTTGCCCACCCTGTTTGAGAGAAGACACAATGTGCACATGTAGGCAATAAAAGTGATTAGCAGTGTGGAGAGGCTCCTGCTTAAAGGGAGACAGCAGAACAGACCACGAAACGTGGAGGCAAGAGAAACCCTCTGGAAGGGACAGAGCGAGACAAACAAAGTCAGGGGGATAGGAAAAAATGACTCTCTTACTAATATTTGCCCTCTCACTTAATGAAGTCACAATCAATTGATCTGAAAGGCGACAAATTAAAAGCTGATACAAAATAAACGAAAGCACAGCGTGATCCATAGCAGCACTAACCAAAATGAAATATCACTGAGGACAAAAGCTAAATTCAATCCAAAACCAGATTAGATATGCAAATAATGTGAAAGTGGATAGTTACACTGCAGAGAAACACAATTGGTTTTATTCATATCAAGTCAAAATTACTGTGATATAGGTCATAAGTCAACTGCCACTAATAAGGTTTAAAAGAATTTTCCCCAGGGTCATTTTCCTCTGGACTAGGCAGACTAAAGAGCCAATAACTTCTGTGTTCTTCCAGCAATTACAGCCAGGCTTTTCACTGCAGATATATGGTTATGTTGGAGGGTGGAACAAAGTTTGCATATATACTCTATATTCAAGACAATGTCTGGAAACAAATAGCTCTGTGCACAGTGGAACCACTGAAGCTCCATGCCACTGTCTTAAATCACAGCTGCTATGTGAACTCCTTTTTAATACCACATTTTCATCAAGTACAAAAGGATTTTTAATGTCTGTTCCTCTGGAGAGCTAAACTTCTCAGGGAAAATATTCCTGACCACTGGTAAGCCTTATCTCAATGGGAATACTAATTGTCTATTCTCCCTGTTTACCTTTAGGAAACTTACAGGGTCTTAACAGCTATCAGATTAGCCAGTGGGTATAAAATGGGTATAAAAATATTTGAAAGAGATCAATAGCTCAAAATGCACACAGAGCACGCTGTAATTGCATAAGAACTACCGTGAGAAACCAGGACAGAAACATTTATATGAGAAGTGTGCTCCAGCCCAGCCGCTTACCTCCCCCACACTCCCCCAAAAAATCATTCAGGAACAGCAGATTGCAAAGAGCAATCACACCAGCCACAGGTTGGCAATCACATCTTCTCCAAACAGCAATCATGGCTCATACTGATGGACAACAACATGTGAAAAACTGTCATTTTGATATTTAAAATCTGTGGTGTGTAAAACACTGTCAGTCTCAGCCAGTGGGATCCGAGTTACCAGCGAAGAAACTACAGGAATAACAGGACCTGAAATGGACCCTACAAGTCAAAAGGTTTCTTTTTTTTGCAACTTTTCAACATTATTTGTCTATGCTGCAGACTGTACAACTCATTTATTTACCTGACACTCTATTTCAGTGAGTAAAATTTGCTCTTAGGACTTGAAAATTGTATTTTTTCTTCCAACCTCTTCTTACCAAGTACTGGGGACAAAAAGGTGTAATCTTGCCCTAGGGTCTAAGAGCTGGAAGCAAAGTTGTCTGAGGCCACTTTTATGGAGAGAAAGACTGTTAGCAGCATCCCCCCTGTCCTGTCCCTATATATAGCCCTGCTCTAATGGTGGTAATGTGATGGGTGATGCTAGAGAGAGATTAAGGCCTTGACCCAGTCAAATTTTATGGTTTCCCAGCTGACAGTGAGAAATTACTTCCTGTGTTCCCAGTGCCAAAGAATGACTTAACTGGAAAAATTGGAATTTTTTTCTTTTTCTTTTTTTTTTTTCAAAGACAGACAGAAGGAGAGAGTCCTGATGGTTTTATAAGAGGAACAGAACAGCAAAAATTGTAATGGATGGTCCAGCACAAAATGTCCGTGGGATGAATGAGGCCCTTAAAACATCATGGCTCGGGCTGACGTACTGCCAGGATTTTGAGCAGTCTCAGGACTTTGCTTTCAATTTGAACTTTAAATCAATCGCCCCATTGATTTCAAAATTGAATTTCAGAGCATGGGGGACAATGTACCCTTTTAATTTCGGACAGGCTGGGGTTTTTTTAAGTGCATAGATAACTTGACAGACCAAAAGCTCTCCCCTCCAGTGACACATGCAGTAGCACTTCCTTCTGGAAACTGAGGTGCACTGCTGACAGTGAGAAACCAGTCAATTGAATGTGTTCTACTGTACAGCACTCAGAAGACAGAAACCTGGTGATTATACAGAGAATAGGAAAGAAAGTCCCAGAAACTGTCATGAAACAAAACAAAAATTTTACAGTCCAGGTGGGGACAACACCAAAAGATGCAGCACATTGTTGCAACAGCCCAAATTCAGTTATCCTCATCTTCTGAGAGAAGTGTGTGAGAGCTGACCTGCTATGTCTACTGATGGAGGAGCTGCAGTCATTGCGTGGACTGACAAAAGCCTGATTCAGCAATTTGCAGATTTAGAATGGGCTAATGGGAATACCATGCACTGAGGAAAAGGTGTGACACCTACTCATTCCAGCTGGAGTTTCTCCATTAATCTCCACAGCCTTTGGAGCAGGAACTAAGTGTGCTTCTGCACAGTCCTCTCTAAAACACCTGTAAAGCCATCTATCAGGGGACATCATTTGCCATACTTAATTGTGAAGACTTTAGTTATTTTTGAAGGCAAAAGTGAGGGGTTTTGGGCAACAAACACTGAGGAGGACTCAGAGAACCTGCACCTTCTGTCTGATTTTGGTGTTGGTTAATGATGATGCAACCCAGCCGACGGGAGTCCCAGCACTGCTTTCAGTGCAGCAGCAGCAGCACAAGCCCCGCGATTCAGGATAGGAGCCCGTTCCCTCTGCTCCTTCCTCGTGCCACGTGTCGCCAGCTGTGGGCAACACCAAGGAAAACCAGCCTCTGGCTTCTCTGCCAGGACAAGCATATCTGAAAGATGTGCCAGTCATGCTGCGAAGCCACAGCTGAAACTTCTGCAAAAGTGCCAGCTACAACAGGTGTTGCTTTAGTGGCATGTTATTGCCACTGAGTCAGTCAGTGTCCTTCAGCTGCCACAAACTTGAGCTGATTTGACTCCGCTTTAGAGAAATTAGCAAGAATTCAATCTGTATTTTCATGCTACAATCAAAAAATCTGTCTGGATGGCTTTACAGGGCCATAGTTTGGTGCTTTTTGTTTTATTTCTTGGAGATCTCTGACAGCGCCTTGTCCTGAGCAGAGCTGGTTTGCAGCAATTCATGACTTTCAGGCAAATGTTCAGCCTTTCAATGATGAAGAGCTTTGCTGCTACTGGAGGGAAAGCTGATCTGGAGTGCAGACCCATCTGTTCCTTAATAACGTTTAGAGGCAATATTCCATTTCTACCTGGAAGGCAAGCCTGGAGACAGAAAATAATCATTTTTTATGAGATATTTAGATAACTATCAGAGACTCCTGCTTCTTACAATCAGCGGTATCTGCTACTGCTATTCCTCATGCTTTAGTGGTTTGGACTTGTGACAGAAAGTTCATCTTTGGGAGGATACATCTGTGAGTGCCACAGCGTCTAAGATTGATCAACTTCTGTTATTGCTTTGCTGTGTTCAGTCCTTTTTCTGGATGTATATCTAGTCAGAGAGATAGGCGGTCAATTTTCTCCTTTTTTTTTTTTAGAGCACTGATTACTTCCTGCTCTTAAGGCATAAAAAGACAATGATAATTTACAAGGACTTTGGACATGACCCAGAATTTGTATTGGAGAAGATGGTAGAGTGTCTGCAAGCATTCACTGGAGGTCCCCTAGAAGAAAAGTGGGCTGCCAGCTCTGCAGAGATTTTTGCATAGTAAATCTGAATTCTCAGGTTCTAAATAAATATGAAGCTCATTCCACTGAATGACAAGGATGGAAAAGTAATCACTGCTAGAAAGGGAAAAGATAAAATCCCTTCTCTTTATGGTGCCTTTCACAAGAGGATTTTACTCATGTTAATGAGGCCCTGAAACATAATAGCAATATTGAATTTCTTATGGAGGATGGATTCAGGTTTTCCAGAGATGTGTGGCAGAAAGTCAGAGTGCTGAGGGCAAAAGTGGAGCTTGGGTAACAGTTTGGCAGCCCAGACTTGTGGTCCTTTAAACTAGCCATTAAATCACAATGATTTAAGGGAAGGAAAAGAGCAGCTCCCTGAGGCTCCATGGCAGTACTGTGCATTCCAGCCTCCCCACTGCTCCGAGGACTGAGCAAAAGGAGTGGGGAAGTGACGGTGACTGGTCAATCTCACTCCAATTAATCTTCTGAAGGGGCTGAGAAGTCTTATTCGTTTTAGGATCTCTGCTCCACAGCACATCAGGAGCAGGCAGCACCATCCAGGACAGTCACCAGAATTAACACCGGAAATTAACACCAGACAGTCATCAGAATTCACACACATGGGAAAGATATTCTGGGCTGGTTGGGCTGAGGTTTTGTGAGGTCCTTCTGGCACAACCCAGAGCCAAAGGGGATGGAGGCTCCCGAGAGCTCCAGTCCTTTGCCCTCTGAGCTGGGCTGATTTGTTTCCAGCAATATGTTCATTACAGGAAGGTGTATTAACAGTTTATTTGATTTTCCCTTTCCCAAAGCACAGTTAGCTGAAGGACACTCATGCCAATATCTCTTCTGCCTGCAGATTTCACTAATGCAGTTCATTCTTCTGTCCCTTCTCCTCCTCCTCCCCAGCTGACAGTGCCAGGACGCCCTTGCTGCACTCTACACAGAGTATGAGCCTAATTATGGATTTTTTTCAGACTGGATCTTAGCTAGTTTAAGTGGAAAACAAAACATTTCGCTTCTACAAATTAATGGAGACAACAGAGCACACATCCGTTGTGCGTCAATTAGCAACATATGGTGAAAGGCTGGCAAAATAATCAAATATTCTAACAATAAAGACATGAAATAATGTAGCGATTTCTCCCTCTTAGTAGCTAAATACGTTCCATGATGCTTCTTTCACAGATTTTTCCAAGCAGATTGTAGAACACCTGCAAGCACGTAGGTATTGCCTTATCAGGGCAAGCAGCAGGTAGGTTTTCTATATAAACCATTGTAGTTTGATTTCTTTTGGACAGTTATAACTGTATTTAGGAGAAAAAGCAAAGATGTCAGACAGCCTCACGGGGTTTGGTAGGGGTTCGTTTAATTAGGGTTTGGGGTTGTTTTTGCTGGTTTTTGTTGGTTGGGTTTTTTTCTAAAAAAAATAATAGAAAAGACAGTAAAACAATTTTCTTAAAAGCCTAAACCTTTCCACCTATATTTTTCTGTGCACCAACCACGCATGGGGGGTTTGTATACACAGGAGCAGCAAAGGGAAATGGGAAGGAGCTGGGAGGTACTTGCCTGTTGCAGCCCCTCTGCTCTTGCAAGCAAGCTCTGCTTCCCAGGAAATGTGCACATCTTTCATATTCTCACCTCTGAACCCGGCTCATGAGCCCAAAAGAGACAAAATTTTTCACTAACACTTCTGAAAATACGGCCATTTATTTAAATGTGAAATATAAATTAGGACTTGTATTGAGATCTGGCTTTAAAGCCTGGTGCAGCTTTGTTACATGAAACCTTTATGAGGTTCACACTATGAGCTATCTGCAGAAAAATCACCCTGTTGCTACAGATGGCTGTGTTCCTTGTAGATAATATATGTACATCCTCAGATCCTGATTTTCTAAGGTTATGAATCCACCTCTCCGAAGCACAGCAGCACACCCAGTACTTGAAAACACACTTTACTGTTGATGATGATGAAAAATTGTATTCACTGTTTTCAGCAGCAGAACCACTGCTTGATCCAGACAGCCCAGATGCCTAAACTGTAAAGTGAGTTTATTTGCCTGCAGAAAAACCTGCAGTATGATGCCAAGGGACTGGGCAGAACGACAGATGGGGGTTACTGGGCCACAGAGATCAGGAGGAAGAGAAGAAAACTGGAGTAGAAAAGAAGGATGGAGGTGAAAATGGCCATCTTTAGCTGTATTTTTGTGACAGCTCACACAGGGATAAATAGTGGGGAGATGTCACCACGTAGCGCACAAAACCACAAAGAATGAATATAATAATAGAAGTTTTGCATCTAAATTTTTCAAGGTCTTAAAAGGAAAGAAAATGTAGTAGGGAGGGGCATCATTGCAATAAATGAAGATAAAAGTGTCTATTTCTCCCACACACACCCAGAACTGCACATCTCACCAGGCCTCTCCTCTCAAGCCGTGTCCACAGCTGTCAGACCAGGTCCCTCCTCTGTCCTTGAACTGAATCCCATTTGGCAGGGGCAAGACAGGAGTTTGGAGGAACCCAGGGTATTCCCAAAAGTATGCCAGAAGGAAGGAAAGCAGAAGAGGAAGCATAGTGCAGGAAAACAACAGAACGACTCAGCATCCTGGAAAAGCATTAGATTATAAAAATCATAAAGTGATAAACCAACTGTACTTCTTTGGGGTCAGTCATAAGAAGCTGTGGGATGAAGCTGAGGTTACCTGGAGTGGAAAATATGAATAACTTTAGTTACGATTTCTATAAAATGGACATTATCCATTAAATGGGCATTATCTCCTCTTTTTTCATATTGATGGACCGATTCTGAAGTGAGGCAGAGCAAGTGTTGGGAGAAAAAAGATCCAACCACTGAAATACAATGTGGTTCAGACTTTAAATTGCAGAGGAGGCAGGAAATACAGAACCAGAGGAATGGCACTGCAAGGAGAGGTGGAGGAGAAGAAGGGGTGGTGCCACAAATCCTCCGACCTGGGCTCCAGGGACAGCCACCACCAGGCAGCTCCACCTGGGCAGGAAAGTTCAGCATCTGTGAGCAGAAGGGCCTTCAGGATGGATGGCAACATGACCAGGGCCTCTGTGGCACCCGTGAGCTGTTTGTGGTGCACAGAAATCCATCACAGGACTGCTCCTGAGTGGAGAGAAAGGCAGCCAGCCATCGCCGCTGCTCAAGGTCAAGTCCAGACAGGGAATATAATGCTGTCCTTGACTACACAGCAAAAGGAAAAATTACTTTGCTGCCTTGTCACAGAGTTCAAACATTTCCAATCAGTAATCACAGTGCAAAATCATGCCTGGTTTGTGTTGTGAGAAGTGAGCCCAAGTGGATTTTTTTGGTCTGTGCATTGAAAACTAGGCTGAAAACAACTTGTTTATATAGGCCACCAATTAGTTATTAGGTATTTAATTATAACTTTCGCTCTCCCTGTACAGAGTTGGGTTTGAACCAGTGATCAAAGGATCTTTAACTCGTACCAATAGCACAAAGCAAATCTTCTGGATTCTTTTAGCTCATACAAGAGATTAAACTTTCTTCTTTAAGCATTGTGATTTCTCTTTTCTTTCTCATAGAGTCAGAAATAAAAATTTCATTTCCTCTTTGTTGTACCATGAAATCTCCCTTTTCTAATGAGTGTATGAACCAGTCATTTTGCTTTTAATAGGCCACTTACTGAATTTGATGGAGGAGATAATTAAATGTGACAGATATTCGTAGGCATCTATCTTAAAAGTAGCACTCAAAGATTATAAAAGCCATAGCATTCTCTTAATGAAATATGGCTGAACATGAGAAAAACACATTTCAGTGTATCTGGAAACAACTGCAAAATTTAGAGATAAACACTGTTAACACTTGATAAGCCTGCACAATTTTGATATGTACCACAGACATAACAGCAGCAAACAAATACCCTTTTTGAAGTAGATGAAAGCTGGAGATAAATTTGTTTGGCTTCCAAACAAGAGAGAACGAGTATGAAAGTCCAAGAGAATATACACAGTATAACTACTGAAGCAAGAAAGAGGCTTTTTATAACTTGTAAAGAAAATGCCAAGGAAAATTCATTTAAATAAACCTCTTCAAAACTCCAGTGCAGAATTTCAGTGGCCATTAGTCAGGCCTTGTGTTCCTGGGTGGTGTTAAAAGCCTGGGCTGTGGCAGAATATGTTGGGAAACCAACTGGATCAATAGCTCCCAGGATTTTCTCCATTCAATCTCAGTCCTGCTCTATTCACCCAGCTGGGTTCTTGGCACTTAAATTTAGTCCATTTAACTAAGGGACAAGGAGATGTTATGGAAGGTAGAGAATTAATTGTAACAGCATTCAGAAACCACGAAAATGGGATGATTCTTAGGGCTGGTGGGATGACAGATGCAGCCAGGTGCACTGCCAGGAAACCACTGGTGTGCAGCCAGGACCCAAAGCCGGTGCAGCGGGAAGGAGCACCAGGACAGGGCAGAGCTCCCACTTCTCACTTGGCAGAGAACCATTTGTGGAATAGCTGCTCTGGAAAAGTCTAAGCAGTTAAACCTTCGTGACAGGTGAAAGATACCTGAAGAGAAAATAGTAATTTCAAAAAAGAGAAGCGCAGTGAAAGGGACGTGAATAGGAAGGCTACTGTGGGGGAGATGGGGCAGCAGACAGGGGCACTTGGTCACCTTGCTGCCAGTCTCAGACATGGAAAACATGGCCTTCGAGCCATAGAGACCCGTATGTGCTGAGCAGTTGGACAGGGTGATGCTGTGGGATCATCTGAGACCCCCATCCAAGGCTGGTGATGGGTTTCCACTTGAAATTTTACACTCTTTGAAAGGTACATGCTTGCCTTCCTGTGGGGAAGGAAGTGGTTTAAGTATTGCTAAGATTGTTGTCCTGTCCAACTGCATTTCATGTTGCTGTGGTTTGACTGCCTAAATTCAGAACCCATGCCAGGATCCAAATTGTCTGACAGGGAATAACCTCCTTTTCCTGCTTAGGCGCAATTCTCTCTCACACACCTGCAGAATCATTACCCAGCCCTTAAATTTATTTACAAGAGATCCCTTGTTTACGCAGTATTTAGACTTGAAATTATCAGGGGGAAATAAAAAAGTCACATAATTTCAAGGCTGTAAAGCCTGTTTCTAGCACAGATAAATTCTTCTGTTCCTCCTTTGCCCTTCAGGATGTTGCTCCTTTTAGGAACCTTTCCTGGGTTAAATAATTTGATGAGCAGCTTCCAGTGAAGAAAAGTACTTATCCCACAGCTTTGTATCCAGAGCCAGACACGAGGTTCTGAGGCAATGCTGGAGCTGTGTCGTGCAAGTGGTTGGGCCATGCCCTCTCAGATGTCTGGTGCCATTAGAACCCAAAACTTGGCCTCATAAACAGAAAGAGGCGTTTGGAGCGTGCGATCCTGGCGGTTGCAGGCTTTGTTCCAGGAGCAGAGTTCACAGAGTTGAGCGAGATGCCTGAATTCCCTCTGGGGTGAAGGGAGAGGATTAAGTGCCTCAGAATAAGATTCAAAGCAGGCAGTGAATAAAGCAGGGAACACTTAAGCCTGCCTTAGGAAATACTAAAGAGAGGGGTGTATCTGAAATCCTCCACAGATCCACGGTTTAGCACTGACCCACATCCATGAGACAGGAGATGCTGTGAAAACCAGATTCAGACCCCATAAACCCATTCCAGAATTAATTTGTCAACTTTGAGTAAAAGACTTCTGCTTGCTGTTAATGCCAAGGTTAGAAGACAGATGGGGCAGGAAGTGGAGGCTGTAACCACAGCCTACTTTTAGAGTAGCAAAAACCTGTGTCTGAGTTCCTTCATGAGTTTGAGAGGCAAAACCACATCCTTTCCTTTCCAGAAGGGCACACGTAAATCTCAGGAGCCACTTTCCCTTTCGCCTTTTGGAGTAACAGAGCAGCAAACGGTGGGACTGGAGGTGGGGAAGGGACACCCGGCGAGGGTGGCAGACAAATGAACGTCGCGACCCCTTCCCCTCAGACCTGCAAAGCGAGGAGCCTCAGCTGCCTGCAAGGACACGGAGCTTTAGGCTTCACTCACCTCTGTCATGTAAGAGGAATACAGCGGGTGTAAAGGTAAGAGGAAACTGTGCTTTGATCATGAGCAAAATTTATTTCAGGCCACATGAGAGGAGAGAGGCCATGGGGCAAGAGGGAGAAGGTGGTGGAGAGGAGCCAGCCATGGCAGCTGCAGGCAAATGTGCTCTCGTTACCAAGCTCTCATCTCGCACTGGGAAAGCCTTTGGATGAAACACTTAAAAGAGCAGCCTCCAGCTATTAGCTGAAGATTTTATTAATTTCCATGTATGTGTCCTTGCAGAAGGTTGAATTTCTTTCCATCTCCTTCAGCCCCGCTGTCCTCCAGCCCTCTTCCTACATTCCATGTTGGCAGCACTTGCCGACGTGTGTCTCTAGGGAATATAATCCACACACTTCTCCTCCTTGCGTCTGTATCATTAACAGGAAAATTCAGCAGGACCCATGGCAGGCATGATTTTTAGTCTCCCTCCTCTTCTCGTGTCTGCTTTTATTCAGACAAATCAGCACCACTTCAAAGCTCCCCACTTTCCCAGCATCCAGAACACCTGACCCCGGCTGCTTCAGAGATGCTGGGATAAATCAGATCTGCTGCATTTCCTCGCCTTACTTAATCTGTTGCTTTTGGGGATTTGTTTTCAAACAAAATATCAGGGTAGTTTGGCATGGGCTATTATTAGCAAAGCTTAGTTGCATTTTCTGTTTCCCACTCAACAAAATGGTTTTTTCCACCCTGATTAGCTCTGAACCTCACGCAGAGGCTGTACCAGTAATGGGGAATCTTTCGGGTTTGCTGTGACAAAGCCATATATCTTTTAAAAATAGTAATTCCTTCTCCTTGGTAGCAACCCAAATTACCCTGCATACCAAACTCGACTGAACAACCAGTGGTTTGCTGTCCTGGGTTAAGTAAAAGCACCTCCTGTTTCCTCCATGGTATTTTATTTGCTTTTCTCCAGTCACACTAGTCTTGTAGCAGTTTGAGCAGTAAATTGCCAGACCTGCAGTTTGTTTTGCCATTTCCCTCAGAAGTCTGGGATGGAAATCATCTAGTCCCCCTCCCATGGATGCATTAAGCTTTTTTCTTTGAAGGAATCCTAAAAATGCAAACAAACAGTAATGGGAGAAAATAAGGCTTTTGGGTCTTGTAGAGTGAAGGGATTTTTTTCCTTTCAACACACTGATATGAGGAGGTTAATGTGCCACTATAAAAGAAATGTGGCACTCTGCTGTTCTCTCATGGAATACATTACTTAAATGCTCACTGTGAATTTACATCTTTTTTTTCTTGAGATGTAGTTTGGCACTTAGTAGGAAATGAATCTTAAATATTTTGAAAGTGTAATTTAACATCTCAGCAAAACCCTGAATTGTGAATTGTGCTTTATAGAAATTTTAAGGGGTAATTGAAGCTGACTTTAAAAAGAATAGGGAATCACATTTTTAGGTGATGCTTTAGCTGCAGATGATTCTCCTACAGTTTTTAGATACCTCATTTATCCAATTGTAAACTTGGGATATACTTTTAATATTTTTAGGGTGATTTTTATTTTGAATGGCTTTCATTCTTTGTGTAAATATCATATATATATACATGAAAAGTTATATGCTATCAAAAACTGCTTTTTAACTAAACAATAGCAAAAAAACCCAGAAAAATCCTAACACTCTAGAAATAGAGATGAATATGACTTGTAATTGTTCATTTATGAGATTTTTAATTTCTGAAGACATTTCTAAACCACTCAGATCAACTCCACCAAGCTTGGGATAGAACTGGTGTTGAACTCATCTTTCTTACTCCCATCCAATATGTTAGGAATTATGTGCCCTTCTGCTTATATCAATTTTAGATCACTTTGAACTGATGCTCACATCCATCAATTCTGCTTTACCTGGATTTAAGTCGGAAATTAGAGTTGCTCTGAGTGTACAGCTGACAAGCCTAAAACTTTCACGGGACAAAAAAGCAGTTTGACTCTGCAGAGAGCCATTACTGGGTGTCCTCAAGCCCATGTGCACAAAAAAAGTCCCCTGAAAACCAATTATCTGTCTTTTATGTCTTTTTGCAGCAAAATAGCACCAGTTTGTCCGCTGATGGACTTAAAAGCACCACTTTCCCTTTTAAGTGGAAAAGTCCAGCTGTGGTGAGCAGCTCCCAGAGGAGTGGGTGCACTGAGGCACATTGGCCTTGGCAGGTTTACCTGAACTCTCCCACTCTTGGCACCTGCTTGGTGGTTGGTTCTTCCCATTAAATGTGATCATTTTGTTTCCTCCTAAAGGCTGATCCAAAATCCATTAGTGGAAATCTTTCTTCCAGCCTCGATCAGCAGCATTTCAGTACTCTGAGATGTGCCTGTTTTAAGCTCTGGCTTTGATGATGTGGTGAGCACGCACTGGAAGGGGTTATATTTTATTAACCTTCCCTCTGGACTAATTAACTGTTTTACTATGCAATTCATTAACATCCTAATGGTCATCCAGGTCATGTTTGAAAACAAGGGGGAGAAAAACTCTGAAAACATACAAGAATGCTCATCTTGTAAGACTGAATTTGATGTGTGTGCATGTGCAACTCCTGGTAACGGTGCTGCTCCGTCTCAAAGCACAATTCCCCTTAAATCCAGTTGCAACATGTTACAGAGACTAATTGCACACTATAGGAGAAAGTGCCATCATTTTCAGTATCACAGTGTTGTGAGCAATGCTGAATAGGATCATCTGGCCAGCCTACACTGTAGCATCTTTTATTTCGTAAGATAACCTCCTCTTGTTTTTCTTCTCCTGTTATAGAAACAAATAAATCTTGAATGCCTCCTTTCACTGGGGTTCCACTTATTTTCATCTTTTTCCCTTTTTTTGTGTGTTTCTCTGGATAATGTCTATTTTTGCTTTTCCTTTTCTTGAAACAAACCTGCCCGAATTAAGCACACACCATTTACAAGGTTACTGAGAGCTTTGTGCTCCTCTCTCATAGTCTCACCCCTGGGCTGGTCTGGGTTTGCTGACTCAGGAAGTTTTCCTTCCCAGGGTGTCTGCACCTCTATTTATTTCTTCTAATCAGGCTGAGTCAAACATATGCTCCCTTCTGCTGGAGCTCTCTCCTCTCTAAAATTGTTTTGGCTGAGGCTTTATTAAGTTGTTAGATCTATGCTTCTTGCCCTCTTGCTCAAATCTGCTTTTGGGCTTTTGTTTTTTATGCTTGTCTCCCATCAGTCCTTTTGAAATGAGTAACTGTCAGAGCTATGAGATTTATTTTTATTCTTGCCATCAGTTCCTGCTAACAGAATGACCTATTCCAGAGCGTGTTCCTTTGCCTGACTTTCTTTTCTTTCCCTCCATGAGAAATAAGTGCTCACAAGAAAGTTTGGAGATTTGACACTGGGAGCAAGAGGCAAGTAGGGGATCCAAGAGTCCCCAGAACAGAAAAGGAGACACATCCAAAAGAATTGAATTTCAGCTGCAGGCTGATTTGTGAGGCTATTCTGCAGCTAAAGAAACAAAAGAAAACCTGGGGGTGGAGGGAAATGAAAGCAGTGTAGAGGGCAAGAGGAGTTTTTGTGTTTGGGATAGAGTTTTGAGCTTACTTTAAATCATAATTGGAAGCAGGATGCAATGGGGAAATGCAAGACAATGAGAACACAGCAAAACAAAAGATTGACCAGGCTAAGTGTGAAGAGATGTGAACAAGTGTTCTCAAAAATGAAAGGCAGGGATTGTGTAAGCTCGGAAAATCCTCCTCTCTACATTCTTGTAGTTTTACAAGTTCTGTTCAAAATCAGAACAAAACCAACGAGCATATGACAGAAGGAAAATCCTGGAGAAATTAATTTGGAAAAATCAAGAAACTGAGTTAGTTTCATGTCCAGGGCAGCAGAGAAGAGCCAGGCTGTGGGGAGCAATCTGGGCTCGCAGAGGAGGGATAGACCCCGAAATCTGAGTCAAGGCACCAGGATTTGGATACTCAGAATTTCGGGTTCCTCCAGGATATGCGTTGCAGGAATCCTTCTGGAGACAAGGCCTCCAGGCTGATGGGTGAGCAGGGATTCCTGCACCGGGTTTTCTGTGGGTGAGAAGATGCTCCCATGATGCCAAACTGGAACATCAGCACCACAGAAATCAGCTAAAACCCACCAGAAATAAACCAAATCCCCTTGTTTCCACATGAAACCTGGTTCATTTTGGTGAAGGGACATTTTCCGACAAGAAAATAATTTCAGATCTGAATCTTCATGTGATTTGTTTTATTTTATTCAGACCAGGGCACTGCTGCAGCAGAAAAAGGGAATGTGAGCCAGGATGTGGTGATATGGGATGCTGCTCCTCACTGTCTCCAGACAATAAAAACTACTGAACTGCATTTTCTTATGTCATGAGAATATAATGGAGATAGCCATGGTTATTAAAATTAACATTTTCTTTTCAACATGCAGAATTCCTCAAAGTTCTCTCTTGGATTTTTGCATTTTTTTAATGGAAATTCGGCCCCAGATATTTTCAGGAAAAAGTTTAAGCAACCAGTGGCTGGCAGGAAACACATCTGACACATGTCTGTGCATACATGTGGCAACTTATTGTGTTCCCAAGTACTGGGGTCTTCACACTTAGCAACAGATAAACTGTGATGTTCCTCTGAAATTTTCTTTTGAGCCCTCAGCCAATAGCAATTTTAATTTCTTTTTTATTTCTCTCTTTTTTTTTTTGTACATGTGATGAACATAAAATTTATAAAGAGCACTTAAAACAACACAAAAAAATCTGTTCTCCAAAGTGACGCTAAATGTGTGGTACAGAGGAAATCAGCTACGATGATCTAATGAACCTAAAATCTGTCAATCTATTAAACTGTGAACAACAAAAACCTCAGCACCTGGCACCTGTTTGTGTGAGCTCTTTTATATATAAAAGTATCTCTCTTAATGGGCAGCATTCCCAAACGGGAAACACTTGTTAACAACGCAGGAAATTCAATTCTGAAACTGGTCACGTTACATTGTACAATATGTAGCAACAGCAGCAAGCAGAAGAGCCATTTTATGCCGTGTTGTGACAGAGGTTTAATTCACAGCTGATTTATAACATGACCATGAAGACCTGGAAGTCCATGCGCTGAGTATCAGCCTGGGGAGAACTTCACTTTTAATACTTTACATTAAATATAGTTTATTGTTGGCCCATTCTAAAGGGATGGAGCAGCAAGGACAAAATAAAACAAAAGTTGGTGTCTTTTGGCAGTTTTGTGGCAGTTCTGAGCATCTTCTGAGCAGGAATCACAAATTATATCTACTGACAAACTGAACTATTGTAAAATATAAATGAAGTGAGGGAAGTTTTGGTCCTGGCGTTGCCTTTCTTTGGTTTTCAAGGATTTTTTTTTTTTTAAGGATTTACAGTTTAAACCCTATGAGTAGTGCTTATGCCTCTTTTGAAGCTTGAAATGTGTCAGCTGAAGCCAGGCAATAATTTATAAAGCAATCTCACCGTTTCTGCACCTCTCCACCCCTTCCTACCCAAGAGCCCAGGTGCTGGCACGAGGATGAGCAGCAGCTTGGCACCGTCCTCAGTGCCTCAGGCACCCAGAGCACCCTGAGGGTGGTGAGAAATACTGTGAGGGTGCCATGGCAGCACATACTGCCTTCAGGAAACCCCCAGAAATTAAACCCTGCTGAGAGGGTCCTCTGCACACCCTCTGATGTCCCTCTCCATCCCAGCGGCCCCACAGCAGCCCTGCCCTCCCTCTTCCCTTCACCTCCTGCAGCCACCCCCCATCACCAGCTGGAGCACGAGGACAGCTCTTTGCTCAGGAATTGCAGAGAAACTTCCTCACAGATGCTTGTCCTGACGTCTGGGGCCTTGATGGCAGGTCCATGGAGGACACAGCACCACGGATCTGCCAGAAAGGCACCGGGTGCTTCTCAGATGTGCAGCTTCCAGCTGGTAGCAGGGAGAAAAACATAACTGATGGCTGTTTTCATCCAAGTGATCCGGAAAAAGTGAGGGAAGCAGTACTGTCTGCCACACACCCAGCATCACCACACTCCCTTCACTCTCATTAGAAGCAAAAACTTTGAGGATTTAAAGCCCTCCAGTACAATCAACTCCATTTACATCCCTGGCGACCCAAGGGGCTGTGATTTTTATATTTATGGCCAACTGTTTAAAGTCCACCCCTGGTTTGGTTTTAGTGCCTGACCACGGCTTGATTGCCCATTACTGAGGCAGTCACTGAGTTCTTTGATTCAGTGAGCAGCACAGGTTAGAGGATGAAGAGATTCCTTTTGGCAATTAGCAGTTGTGAAGTGTCTCCACGTTAAATACTTGATCCTAAAGTAAATTTATAATCTCTATTCTCTAGCCACTGCAAAAGAGACTTCTACAGGTTCTTTCCATTAGTTACTGTTTTTCATTTCTAGGTGTGAAAGCAATATGAGCATGGCTTATGAAAGCCCAAGGAGTGGATATGCATGGATGACTAATCCCAGGACAGCCGCAATCCACAGCACAGGACTGCTATCAGTAAATGCAAGTTTGGCAGACTCTTAGTACCTGTGCCAGCAAAACGCTGCTGTTGTACCCTCCAGGCACCGTGGTGAGACAATCGTAGAGTCACAGATCCAAAAACTAACACAGAGGGGCTCCAGCAGCATGGAAGGGCTCAGGACTGGGAGGGTTTGCCAGTGCCCTGTGTGAGACTGTAGCACTGATCACACCCTTTGTGCACAGTGTAATGGGAGCTGCAGGGAAGAACCCCAAGCACTGAATTTTAGCTGTTTGCCTCTTGCTACCCCCACTGCTTTCCTCTAGCCACTCACCACTGACACAAAGCTATCAGCTGAGGGAGAGGATTTGGTTTTAAACCCCAACATAGTGGTCACAACAGCGTAGCTGGTAAAGGAAGGGAAAGCTCCTGTTATTTGCAGAGCTCTGACTCCAAGCTGCAGCTCTGCCTTGGCTTGCTCCAGGATTGTTCCATTCTGCTCCCCACAGCCAAGTGGTAAAAGAAGGGATTCCTGCTGCCCCCGGAGAAGTAACCAGTGGGTGAAAGGCAGTACTGCCCCTTTCTGAGCAATGACTTGGAGCTGGAGCATCCTGCTGGAAAACAGGGATCCATCTTCCTCTCCCACGGGCGCTCGGGACTCAAGGTGGCGAAATGTCCCAATTATTTTTGCCTTTCACGTGTCACCTGCTGAAACAAGGAGTTACCTCTGAGGCAGGGACAGGTGTCGGGCAGCCTGGAGGCAGGGGCAGAGCATCGTAGATTTGGCACTTGGCTGCATGACCAAAAAGTGGCTTCTCACTTCTGCTTATGTTTCACTTTCTGAAAGCTGTGTGGAAGAATTTAGAGCTGCCTGGGTAGCCTGTGATATTTTCACTGCAGCTTGAAATTCAGTGAAATGTTGACTCTTTCAGAGGAGCTTTGATGGAGAAAGGCAGTGCCTTGGACCAGAGTATTTGCACTGAACCCCTTGAAGATCAATGAGCCAGAATGATCAGACAATTTCAGTTACTTTTGGGGACTGCATTTATCTTACAAGCTGGCCTTAAAATTTGGTTTTCATACATTATTCAAAGTCCAGATGTACCTAGCCTTTATGCATTTCTTCTTGCCCATAAAGCCTCTTCATTGCTTTTATTGCCACTGTAATAATAAAGCAGCCTCTTTAATATGCACAGTACAGCCACCAAAGCTGTACTTACTAAGCAAATGTTTTGGATCAAGTCAGTTTGGCGTAAAACAGATTCTGATGATTCTAAATGAAAACCTCTCTCCTGTAGGAGCTCCGAGGAGTCGGGAAATGCTGTATTGCACAAGACACAGGCACCTTGTAACCCTGGGTAAACACTTCTGGAGTGCTGTTCCTCTCCATGTTGCAGCAAAGTTTTTTCTCTAAGTTAACATGCCTAAAATGCACTGTCAGGATGTGTATACACCCAGCACAGGGCTACGTGATTTTCTCCCTCTACTTGTTTGCTCTGTTGGATCAAAGCTTTAGGGAAAATATATAAAAATTATTAGCCTACATAGGCATGTGCTGCATTTATGTATATGTTTACATACATAAATGCATATATTTACATAGANTTCCAAAAGACACCACAACAGACATGCACATATTTTAGTTAGTATTCAGTGCTACTAATCCACATTTATAAACTGTGAGGGGTTCCCAAAGCTGGTCACAAGTTTGAGGGGACCCTGAGCTGAGCTCAGCTGGTCAGAGCATGGTGCTGATAATGCCAAGGTTGTGGCTTTGATCCCTGTAGGAGCCGTTCACTTACGAGCTGGATTTGTTCATCTTTGAGCGCCCCTTCCAACCCAGAATATTCTGTGATCCTGTGGTATCTGCCTGCTCATCGGAACGCTGCAGGCACCAAAAGAGCCTCAACTGTTGGAGCCAAAATCCAAAAGGATCCAGCATGGAAATGAGAGAGGTTATAAACCCACCTCCTCTCTGCCTGCTGCCTCCTCCCCACTGGGACCTGTCCTGCAGGCTTCTTTCTCTCACTGCAGGGAGTCTGGGAGCCACTGAGGGCGGAACAGATCTTACATTAGGAGGAGGCTCTGCAGGTGTGTGGTTGCTGCACGCTGGGGTTTTTGTGGCAATCCCAGCTTTGATCCCAGCTGTGCTCAACCCTCAGTGGCTCTGACCAGCTCCAGCACCTTCCCTTGTCCCAGCTGGCATCGTGGCTCTCCCAGGGAAGCAGCTTTCCTCCCTCCAAGCATGGCAGGACACGTGGCTTCGTCCTCCAGTCACCCACATCTCTTGGAGCAACATTAGCAGTGCCTGGCCTGGCGATGGCAAAGCAGCTCAGAGGCGGCAATGGAGGGGTTCTGGGACAGGAGGTAGGACCAAGGTCTGGCTTTTCTCCTTTCCTGTGTTTTGGCCCAGTCTCTGGACTAAACACATAGGCCTTATATTCCTCATGCTGCTGCTTAAATGTAATATTCCTTCTGGAGTCATGTAGCCCCAAAGGTTTTGAAAGCTTGAGTATGAACTATCGATACCTGTGCTGCCTGTAACCAGAAAAGGGAGGAGATAGATGGGAAGAGCAGTTATGTTGGCTCTCAGACGTGGTTTTGTGAGCTCAGCCTTTTGATAGAGTTTCTCTGGATTTATACCTGTGGAATTAAGAATGGAGCCTGGTCCACTGGGGTAGGCAGGCAAGGAAGACACGACCCATTAAAAGAGGCCACTGAATTTCTGTAGTACAATTTTATCTGTGTTTTATTCACTTGCCGTTATCTTGCAATGATTCTTCTTTGTGCTTTCTTTGTTTTCTCCCTGCAGCTTCTTTATTTGCCAACACTGGGGAATTTTGCTTTTATGAGGTGTTTACAGTGCTTTAAGGCTCACATTTAAGTACCTGAAACACTTTGGGTTTGTAAAGTTTGAGTTAAATATAGTATTATTCTGCCATGTACATGTAAATGTCTATGGTACACGCACTTTAAAGCACTCAGAGCTGAAGTCCCATTCCCTCAAACATGTGTTTTTTTCAATATGGGTAGATTAGGATTAAGTATAAAATGGCTGAATAAATGAGCACAGGAAAGTAAAAATTCCCTTCTCCCAAGACAGCAGTTTAAGTCTGCCTAGAGAGTCTTAAATGCCCAGGTGGGCTGTGTTCAGGTGCTGTGCCACTTCACTGCAGAGGGTGTTGTCCGGGTGTGGCGTGAGCGAGAGGCTTGGGAAGGCTCAGGTTGGATTCTTCACTCTGCTCCGGTCTGCTTTAATTCTGTGCACCTCCACTGAGCCGGGAGGACGTCACCATTCCTGATGAAAGTTGAGATAAATGCACTGGAAACCGTGAAAGTCTGAAATAGGAGGTAACAGGGCCTCATCGGCAGGGTGTATTTTGTTCTGCTCATCGTTGGCTGCTGGAGTCTGCAGAAAAGAGGGAGCTTATATGCTGAACGAGCGTGACAGGGTCACGCAGGACTTCGTTCACCTCAGGGACAAAGTTTCAGAAAAGAGTTTCAGTCTTTCATCAACGGTCTCTGCAGCTGAAAATCAAACAAAATTGTTTGAAGAGCTCCAGCAGTGCCATACAGATGGCTGTCTTGGGGGAGCAGGGTGGTTGTTAGGCCATCACCGGTGTAAGCTTATTGACCACAAAGTTGTGGAGACAATAAGCACAGAAAATGTCAGAGTGAAAATTAAAAACCTTTGGAAAACGCTTTTGTGAACGTGTAGGTTCTTGGGAGACGTTTCCCACCTCTCTATTGATCTGTTGCTGTAAGTCACAATGGCCGTCCTGCTCAGAAGAAAAGGATTGCTTCCCTCAGAACGTGTGGTAGACAAAGATTGTAATCATTGTTCCCTAACAACAACAGAATCCGTCCTCAGCCTCGCTGCATGCAGCAGATCTGACAGCCCTGTATGGGAAGGGTGCGTCCTCAGCTAATTGCTGCTGTCTGGTTTATGAAGGTATTATCTACACGTCAAGCTTCGTTTCCCTTAAGGGCCCCGTTTTGAGCAGGGTTTGACGCAGGCAGGAGCAGAGGGTGCTCGGCACCTCGGAGGGGATGGGAGCCTTCCAAGAGACACCCGGCGTGGTGGGAGCTGCAGCACCACCGCCTGCATTTCCCACCCCGCTCCTCGCCAGGCTGGTGCTGTATTTATAGCAGCAGGGCTCTATTATGTGGTTGGTGCATTCTGCTGAGAATTGCTTAGGCAGAGGAATGAGTTTCTGCCTCTGACTGGTATCAGAGCTCTGTTCCGGCTCGTGCCGCGGCTCCAGGAGGGCGAAAACCCACTTGAAAAACCATCCGGACTTCATTATTTATTAAAGCTGGAGAAATAAGTTGCCCGAGCCATAAATACATGGGTAGCATCGGTTAATCCTGCAAAGGCAGCGCTCTTATCACAACGACTTCAAGAGCAAATAAATTGTTTCTGGGACCAAGAACACATTTACAAATGTGACTGAAGCACTGGCAGTATTAAGATGAAGTTGCAGTGGGGTTTAGATCATGGAATGAGTGATGCTGAGGATAGTGGGCCTCAGCATGGGTCCTTTTGGGTCCTGAAATGGGCCCTGAAATGGGCCCTTTTATTACTGCTCAGTGTGCTTAACAGAAGTATGGTGCCCCAGGTTTAACCAGAGATGAATAAAAACCAAAACCAAGTGTGCATGGTAGTGGCGTACTACATGTAATGAGCTGAGCACATCCTTAGTGTGGTTGTGCAGCCACTTTGGGGGATAGTTTTCCCGGCTCTGGTTTAGAAATTATTCACCCTCCAGAAACTGGGAGGCTGTATTCCCTTCTGTTCTGCATGGAACTCTGGCTGTTTGCTGCTGGGCAAACACAGCAACAACGTCACTGGGTAAGAGAGGGGATTAAGATGACGCAAAACCAGGACTGCTCCTCTCAAATTAAGGCACTGCCCTTCTGTGTGCAGTGGGCAGATGTTAGTGTGTCACCTGGCTGCTGCTTGCACCAGTACCACTGTTTGATGGATTGTCACCTGTCTACCGTGTGCTGAAAGAGTGAGGAACACCAGTTTGTATAAATTCAAGTTTAATTGCTTCTCATGCCAGTGGCCTTGTTTATTTTACTTCTAAGGGATGAGGGTCTGGAAAGAATCTGAAGGCAGGTTTCAAACCCTTTTGAAAAAAACCTAATCTGCATCTATTCTTTTAGATCACACTCTAATCCCTTTGACTTGTGATTGCAGCAGACTTCAGAAGGTTTTCCACCAATTATATTCTTATTTCTGGATGTCATTGGTAGAGCTTAGAAGGATGCTTTCTTGTCTTCCTCTCTTCCCACAATAAAGCAGCTGCACAGAAAACAGATGGTGTAGAGTCAATCCAGTTGAAATTAATGGAGTCAGGCTCTCCACACAAATCTCTGCAATGAAAAAGGAGAGGTTCTTTTTTTTTTTCAGTGCGTTGCATACAAGATGTATGTTGTTTGTAAAGGAATTTAGTTCACGTAAGGGATAAAAAGCTGTAACCAGTGAAGGGGAAAGCCTGCTTTTTAAATCAAAACTCAACTACAAGTACACAGGAGCAGTCACACTGTCTCGGTGAATGACTTCGTGTTTGGAGTTGAAGGATGGAGGAATATTTGTATTCTGGCAAAGTTACGTTTTAAACAGGTTTAAACCGTAACTGTGCCTGCATTGTTACAACATGCAGCCAAATTTTACGTGCAGATTAATAACAAATTTATGACTGGACTCATTTGAACCCCCATAAACCTCTAACACTGCAAATAATCCTTAAACCACTGATCAGAATTGTGTGACTTCATGAATAGGCATTTGTACATCGGTGTTTATAGTCTCTGTCCATAAAAATCAGGTTGCACAGGGGAGCAGATTTACAAAGGTCTCTTCATGCCTACCAGGAATTTCAAAAACACTTAAGCAATTAGGCTCTGAATACCTTTATGGCTGCTACAAATGAGGTGACTAACTTATGCAGGTACTTTCCTGAATCCCACTAGGCTCATCTATGCATAAATAGGTTCCTAAGCAATGTTGATATGTTTGCTCCGTGGTCCTTAAACCTTTTGGTGACATATTTTGTTCCTTCCTCTGAGTAATAGAATTGTCTCCTTGCTGTGAGTAATCCACTTGTCAGGAGCTAATGCCGCATCTCGCAGCTGCTCCGTGCAGGTGGGGTCATGGCTGGTATCGAGCCAAGCCAGTTAATTCTCCTCCTCCTCCCCTTGCTGCTGCTTGGAAGAAATCCAGAAGTGCATTGCACGTCTACTGGAGCACACCTGTGTTTGGCACCCAGGAATGGCAGCCCAGATTTCCAAGGATGGATCATTAAATAAAAGCAGGACTGGAGCGTGCGGTGGTTCTGTACCAGCCCGCCCGGGTGGTGCAGGGCTGTGTCGAGGGAAGTGCTGGGTGGATGTGTTAGAGACTCCTCTCTGCAGCAATGTGTCACAGTCTGGATGTAGTAAATATATCTGTGTTGGGGCTGGAGTCTCGCACTGTTGTGATGAGACAAAACGACAAGTGTACTCTAAGCAACAATCTTACATCTCTTCAACAGAAATGTAAAAGCTTCTTTTTATTCACGATAATCAGGGATTTGGAAGAAGAAATGGCAGACGGAGCACAATGAGGGTAAAGAAGCATTTCAAGAGGAATATCAGATGCTCCTGATTAGCCAAGAAATGCTGCAGGTTATGCACAAACCGAGCTGCCTCAGGATCGCAACAGAATCCCGTGGCCAAAGCCCTTTACAAACAAAGCATCGGGAAACCTCGTGCAGTCCCCGTGCCTGGAATGACAGAGAGAGGCTCTGGGGGCCCCGGGGCAGCAATCAGGGAGTCACATTGTGGCATTACAGGGAGCGTGGACTTTGTTCGTGTTACTTTTGGGCTCAGGCACTGACATTTCTGTTCCTGAGAAAGCCACATCTGGTTAAGTGTTGTCATTTCAGGTGTGAGCGTTGTGTTGGCTGGGGAGTAGGGAGGAAAGGAAAACTTTCCAAAAGTGAGCCTGTTGGCAGAAAAGGGAAAACTACTCCAGCTGATATTTCAGGTGAGGTTTCACAGTTGTCAGACAAACCATCAGGCAGTCTATCCATATGCTTGCCTGTTTGAAACATTTTATTCTTTTCCATTCAAACAGCCTTCAGGGATTTATAACATTTACTTAAAAACAGCAAACATTTTCAATTATTTCCACACTATTCAGAGACCATAATTTACTTAATGCTACGAACAATCGCTTTTCTCGGGGACTGCTGTGAAATGTCACCTCTTAAAGGATGGCTCCCTTGTTGGTAGCAGTGAAAGCCCGGTTTGTAGTTTTCATTTTTTATTTTGATTTAATTTCCAGACAATTCAACTTTCACACCATGCATGAGTGACTAAATTCATTTCACTTGTCAGGAGAGAAAAATTTTCATAATTAAAATCTAAACCAAGGGTGGCCTTTTGCTTGCTGACCACATATTTTCTTCTCTTGTGGTTGGCTTTTGTTCTGGACAGTGTGGGGTTGGGTTTTGGGCTTTTGTGTCCCTACCAAGCTGAGGGAGCTGGGATTGTTTAGGCTGGAGAAAAGAGGCTCACTGTCGTTCTCCACAATGACCTCAAAGGAGGCTGGAGGGATGTGGGCATTGGTCGTTTCTCCTAGTAACAAGCGATAGGAGGAGAGAATATGGCCTCGAGTTGCATCAGGGATGGTTTAGATTGGATATTAAGAAGAATTTCTTCTGAAAGGATGGTCAGGCATTGGAATAGAGGCTGCCCAGGGCAGTGGTGGAATCGCCACCCCTGGAAGTAGTCAAAAAACAAGTAGATGTGGTGCTTTAGGAACAGAGGTTAGGGGTGGCCATGGCAGTGTTGGGTTAATGGTCAGACATGATGGTCTTAGAGGTCTTTTCCAGCCTTAATGATTCTATGATTTTATTATCAATAGACAACCTTCAGTAATTTGTCTGAACTTTGGAATTTCAATGAAAGAGCCATAAGAGCTACGGACGAAATTCCTTTCTTTGTACAGTGAGACAATCTGCCTTTTTTTTTTTCCTGACCAGTGCATTAAAAGTTGATACCATATATAATTGATATGATTGAGCTTTTTATATGCATGAATTCCCCCAGGAGCACCCTGGTGTGAAAAACTGTGTGAACTTGCTTTTCGCTCTGTCTAAAACCAGATCTGTTCCAGCAAGGTCATCCCACACTCCCTCATCCCTCTTTGGCTGATCTCCTGGAGCTGTGAGTGACCATGACTGGTGCAGGAGGTCAGTGAGTTGTGCTGGGTGTTGGCTATTGCACGAGAATAACCTGAATTTCCTTTCTGTGATGTGTACAATCACTGGAGGTGAAGAATCCTGTCCCACCAAGCAGCGACTGAGTAAAGACCAATTTAGCAACAGTTTGGAGCGACCAGTGCCCAGCTGTAGAGAAGGTGGACAGTAAAGTGGTTGTGGCTCCTCCACCCGGCTACCATGGAAAGGGGAGTTGGCTGCCTCCCTGCCTGGACCAGTCACTCTGACCAGCTTCTGGTTCTTGAGAAGGGTCCATCATCTCAAAACACCCCTGGAAAAAGTGCTCTGAGTTCTACTCCCAGAAGCTGGGCTCATTTCCATTAAGAATCCATACACTATTCTATGAAATGTACTGGGCTTTAGAACCTTATGCAAATAATTATCACAGCTAAGCCATGGTCGTAATTTCCATTTCACTGAGGTCAGTTGCATTACATTTTTTGGTTTAGCTGCTGGTGGTATAAATGGCTTGTGCTCCTCTTTGAGTGTGCTGGTTTTAAATTAGGTATAAAGCTGGGATGTGTGCATCTGCTTTAGGCTCCCAAGCCACTGAGGTGCTCTCTTTAATCAAAATCCATTACTTTTCATGAGATGCAAAGTATTAACCCTTAAATGACTCTGGAGACACTGTTCAGTTAAAGTTGCACTGACTTTGTCAATGCTACACAATATTTATGCTTTTCTGTTGAGATAAATGGTCCCTGGGAAGCGCTGAACTAAGCAAGCCAACAAGCATAGAATTTCAGAGGTTAATTGTAATCATGTTCTTTTCTAAACATGGCTTTTGAAGGATTATTTCTCTTTTTTTTTTTTAAGCTGGTTAAAACGTTTTTAAATGCTATATCCATCCTTCATACAACATGGTTTGGTTTTTCCTGCTGCCAGGAATGTGCCTTTTAGAGCTATCACAGATGTGCACGCAGTTGTGTTATCAAAAGTTTATCTTTCAGTTAGCCAAGGCTGGGGAAAAAGTGAGAAAATCAAAGGTTTCAGTTGCTACAAAAAGTGAAGAAGAAACAAGATTTAATTTTAAGCTGTGTAGAGTGCCTACTGGAAATGAATTGTACTTTTAATTAAGTTTGTCAGCACGTTATGCATGGCTGAAGCTTAAGGAAATACTATGGAGGTGTGAAAATCTAGGGTGAGACAAGGTGGTATTTTATCTCTCACGGTCCCAAGGAGAAACACGGTACATGTGAAAAATCAACCACTCCACAGCAAATCAGAGCTATCTAAATAATGCTCTGATAAAAACGATTTTCCCACCAGCCCTCCCTCACTCACATCCATTGGCACCTGAACTGCACAGCAGGGGCTGCTGCAGCTAAACCAAAACTTCACCGATGTGGAAAATAACTTGTTTATTTAGCACAAATATAGCAGCAAATGTACCAAAAACCTTAAAAATTTAACCAACAGAACGGATTTACCCCAGCTGTTGGTAATCCAAATATCTGAGTAGTAGAAAAGAAATGCAAAACCCACTTTTGTATCCTCCTCAGCCTTGGAGAAGTTCCAGTCCACGTCTCCAAAAGAAGCACTGAGAACAGCAGGCTCTGAACTGGCCGGGGCAATGGGCAGCTCTCCCCTGCTTTCAGCAGCTGCAGGGCTGCTCTTCCTTCCTGACCCGTCACATTTTTACTGAACTCTAATTTAGGGATCATTATTTACATGTGCCAGACTTGAGGATGTTATTTTAACTTCATGCATGAACAAATGAGAGTGTCTGTGGTGATCCTGATAAATCTACACAAGAATTGATTCTTCTCCATCAGCAGGAATTGAGGCAATTTCTTCTCCTTACAAGTATCTTTTTATCACTTTATTGAGGAGTTTCCCATGTGTTCTTAACCTTTGGGGAGCAGGGTAATCTCTTTCTTTAGTGATGATTTGGTTTTTTCCCCTCTCCTCCACAGAAATAAACAAATAGCCCGTGTGCATCTCCATTCTTCAC
>VYZQ01011799.1:0-78809 GCA_013400655.1 Mystacornis crossleyi | reverse complement strand
AGAACAGCAGGCTCTGAACTGGCCGGGGCAATGGGCAGCTCTCCCCTGCTTTCAGCAGCTGCAGGGCTGCTCTTCCTTCCTGACCCGTCACATTTTTACTGAACTCTAATTTAGGGATCATTATTTACATGTTCCAGACTTGAGGATGTTATTTTAACTTCATGCATGAACAAATGAGAGTGTCTGTGGTGATCCTGATAAATCTACACAAGAATTGATTCTTCTCCATCAGCAGGAATTGAGGCAATTTGTTCTCCTTACAAGTATCTTTTTATCACTTTATTGAGGAGTTTCCCATGTGTTCTTAACCTTTGGGGAGCAGGGTAATCTCTTTCTTTACTGATGATTTGGTTTTTTCCCCTCTCCTCCACAGAAATAAACAAATAGCCCATGTGCATCTCCATTCCTCACATCAGCTCATCCAAACAACCTGGAGCTGGGGTGGGCGGAAGGTGCAATTAATCTTGTTGCAATTAATTAGGCACAATTAATCCTGTTGGAGTGGGACAGGAGATGTGGAGTTGGGAGGTCTTGTTCCTCTGCCTCCCTGGCAAAGGGTGTCTGGGAGCTTTGGTTTGGCAGGGCTGGTTCCTTTGAGAAACACACGGATGTCCAGCCTGGAAAGGGTTGGAATTCCGGTGCCCGTGCTGTCGAGGGAGGTTTGCTGCAGTTTCTCCCCAGGAGTAGGATTTCATCTGAGATTTTTACTGTCACCGAGAACTGACAGAATCCTTGAAGTGTCAATTTCCTTGACATGAGTCAGCTTGCAAACTCTTATTTATTCGCCGTGCAACATCCTCAATATGCCTCAGGAATCATTAACCTACGTAAATTAACTGCATCCTCAAAATGCATAAACAAGCTAAATTTAAGCATCCTCTAGATCTGAGTGAAACGTATTTTGTGTGCTAAAACATTGAAAATGAGAAGACATGATGGTGAGAAGAATGGTGTTTAACACTCTGAGTGCTTTTTATCTTCAAAGAGCTCAACCAACTTCAGTTGATTAATAATTTAATAAGTGATGTATATGAAAGTGTAAATAGTGCAAATTCAAGCCTCTCATAAAGATTTGGATGCCATGGCTAAGGATTTTTTTTTTCAGATAAAGATGGTGTACAATTAATTGAGCCGCTAAATGAGCCTGTACATTCACTTACCTTTTAAACATGGAGTTTCAAAAGTTGTTGCAGTAATATGAAACTTGAAAGTATTTAAAAATAAGGAATTAAATTTGCTTGCTTTTTAATTCCTGGTTTGGATGGCCAATAAATAAGGTGGCTGACAACTGAACAATTAATTAGTTTAGAAAATTGTTAGAAAAGTCCTGTGCTGGACAGTCACGCTAGCTGTCATTTAGAAATGCAATTTACCACGACACATCTTCCATTTGATACTTACAGAACTAATTAGGCAGAAAAGCACCTCATATTCCCAAATACTTTTAGCCAGTGGGTTTTTCAAGGTTAAACAGACAACACACACGATATTTGAAGTAGCAAATGGTGCTACTAAAAAATCCATTAATACACACATTAGCACAGGTCTGACAGGCCCTCGTGGCAGTTGTTGGAGACAACTAACACGGGATGCTTCACAGGACCTGTCACGTTTCCATGAGGTTCATTTTGTTAATTATTTGTCACTCTGAGTACAGTGATAAAAGCATGCTAATACACCACAGAAGCCTTTTCTTTCTTTCCTCTCGCCTAATTAAGGACAAACTCATCTTTTGGGCAAGACATGCTGTGGCATGTCTTCGAAAAGGTACTTTTAAATTTCTTTTCACTGTTGTTTCTGATTATTCTAGAATTATTATCTAGGAAGGAGCAATCCACTGACTGGAGCTGTCAAATACTCAACCCACTGAATAGCCTTAGCTGTCAAATTAGTAAATATTATCTGTATTTTCAACAGCCAGCAAAAATACAGGAGTGCAGTGAGAATCCTAAGTGAATGTTTGGAAAATAGATCCCTCCTCCTTGGCTCATGGAAACTCATACCAGCAATGGATTTGCCCGTCGGCTGCAGGGAGAGAGCATGCAGTGAGTGCACCTCCATCACCATCCTTTGGAAAATCTCCCTTTTTACACAGAGCTCCTGTGACTGACAGTTTTAACTTCAGGGAACACCTGGGTGATGTTTTGTGGCTCCTGTGGAAGGAGGTTGGACGATTGCTGAGGCTGAAGTTTTCTATAAACCCTGTTCCTGTTCACCAAAAGCCCTTCAATATATGTTCAGCTTTAAGCCCAAGGATAATGGCAGTCCTGCCCAGCAAAGCACTTAAGCAAATGCTTAAATTTCAAGGCAGTAACAGCCTTCCATTATGTAGATGCTTCTCCTTAAATACACAAGCCAATATTCTTCTTTCTCAATATTTCCTTAGCTGCAAACTGCAGATCACCCAACTCCTCCTGCACTTCCTTTGCAAGCAGAATTGGTGCCATTTCAACCTTTTGCAAGATCATCAAAAATGTTTCCCATTCCTGTTTTTCCCATGAGATTTCCTCAAAAAAACAGCCTAGGTGTGGCTGCCCATGTGGGTCTAGAGTTGAACACGAGGATTGTGGAGATGTGAGGGGAAAGGCTTCTGGTTCCAGGAACAGCAGTTTTACCAATCCCACCACAGCACATGGTCGTTCTTGCTGGATCAGCACAATCTACCTCTGAGCTGCCTCCTCCTTAATCAAGATGATGCTCAGGATGCTTGGGAATATTTGTCTTGTTTCTCCACTTCTTTGTACAGCACTTCCATCAACCCTGAGGCATCCCCAGATGAGTTTCCAGTGTGCATATGAAAATTGCACTCACTGAGATCCTCTCTGGGGCCATTTCAAACGCTCTCAGTTTTCTTTCACGGTGTCAGAAGTGTTTGCGCTGCTCTCATCTCCACATCTCACTCCACAAGTGCTATGGCTGCTGAGGAGCACTGCCCACTTCTCAGAGGCGTTCTCCCCCTTCACCCTCTTCCCAAGGAGGGACGAAAGTCCTTCTCTGCATTTGCTCTGCAGCACAGTCCCCTCAGAGATCTCCAGTATTGTACTTGACCATCCCATTGCTCGGCAAAGTGGGAACAGGCTTGTCCTGCTGTGCCTCTCTCCCGAGGCCTATGAGGGCATCATATTACCTCCCCCTTCCCACACTCTCTGAGCCTTCACTCTTCCCTCACTAAACAGTGCATCACCACGTCTTCGCTTAAGAAGATGACAGCTCTTTTAAGCACTTCTGCTTCTCTCTCTCTCTTGGAATTACACAGTTAAATCCATTTGGCAGCTTGTCAGTTGACTCTTCCTGAATGTTAAATTATTTTTTTCCTTTAAATAGATAGTCACTAAGTTGTGTCATTAAGAATTTTGGCAACGCTTAAGCCTAAAAAATAAATAAAAATATGAGTAAAGTGATTCATGATTGTGCTCCCGCACAAGAGGCCACCATGTCCTATATAATCAGCCTCTTTCCATATGTATGAAAAATTAGTTTCCATTCTGTCTTTAAAATAGCACCTTGTTGAACCACACTGACACTAAAATCATTTTAAATGGAAAGATTATACTAAGTGTATCAAAACCACCTTCACAGGTATTCAGGTACCAAAGGGAGAAAAATAAGAGGAACTATGGAGTGTTGATGAGGAAGTTATTAGTAATGGCTTGAAAATTTAACAGTCCCCAGGCAGTGTGTCTTGGAGTAGGGAAGTGGCTTGAATGTGAGTCGAGCATGGGTCAGCTGGGCACACACAGGACTAGAGATGCTGAACTTGCCACCAACCTGTGAGTTGAGCAGACCTTTGCCTTGCTTTCCCTGGTGCCAAGGAGAGGAGCCACAGAATTCTGGGTTTGTGGGGATGGTGCTTAATCACTTTGAGCTGCAAAATGTGCAGCTTGGTTGCTTCAATGTGGTGTGAAGGTTCACAGCTTTAAGTGTGTCTTTTCCTGAGATGAGGAGCTGTTTGCACCCACCTTGTTGTGCTGGTGGACAGCCGAGGCATCTGGGGACTGTGGATCACCCAAACAGCCACAGGCAGAGCGAGGATCCAGACCTGCACCACGACATACCCTGGGTCAGGCCGCCCTGCCTCCCGTCACACGCTGCTCTAGCAAGGGAAAAGGGTTTTGCAGGGACAGTCTGTGTCTGCTGAAAATGGCAAGCTGGTGGTTTGAACCATTCCTTGCCCCCACGTATGGAATCAGAACCGGATTTCTTCTCTCTTTGAAGCTGACTAACGTGGTTTTTCACATAAAATCCATTTACTCGGGCTGTATGCGGGGGGAAGAAGGGTGAACTTCCCCATAATGCTCACAAAACACTTTGATATCTTAGCCTGGAAGGCACCATAGAAGTGAAGTGGATAATTATTAATGAATTAACTAAATGATTAATTTAGTTAAAAGCTAAATTATTTAATTATTCATTAAATTAGCCCCAAATGCGACAGCAGCACTGAGACAAGCACTCAGTCTGCAGAGCAGTAAAACAACTGGCATTAAAAAGTTGTTTTCCCCATTATTTAATGAATTAAAGCTTTGGTCATAAACAAGTCATCCAACAGCCTTTTCAGGCGTGGGACAACTGATGCCTCTCTGGTGTGTCGTTACAGATGATAGCAGTGAGAGATTGGAGACAAGATGAGGTCGTTCCTAATGAAGACGAACTTAACCTTTTTGGTAGTGGGATGTCTAAAACTAATTAATCGTATTCTTAGAAACTCTAACTGAGGTGATTAAAGGTATGTCATTTAACAGAAACTTCCCTCAGGAGAACAATTGGGGGTTTACCAAAACTGCAGAGGTTTTCCAGAACTTAAGCACATTTTCTAAGTAAGGCCACGCGTGAGAGAGAGAGAAAGTGAAGCCAGATTCACTTCTGATGTGTGGCTTCACTGAAATCAAGCACAACACAAAGGAACGTGGGCGTGCTCATTTTTCAACTGCACCTCTAAGCCAGGTTTCTACCATGTCCCTCTTCAAAAAAAGCTAATTGAAAGCAAAAATGAGGATGGGCTGTCTCTTGCTGTGTGATGGTTTACCTTCTCTGCCATAAGAGAAGATTTAAAATAATCACTTTTTTTTCGCACACATGCAGGTATGACGGCACAGGAGATCCAGCAGTGGCTGGAGGTCACTCAGAGCAGGGCGACACACCAGAGAGGCAGCACAGGCACTCAGAGAAAGTTCTTTTAAGATCATAATTTGAATGCATCAGGCAGACCTGTCCAGAGGAAAAGTGGCCTCTGAGGAGTTGTTGAACATAAGTTCAAGGACAGCTGTTCACGTTCACTCTCTGTGCAGTGGACATGGTGAGAAATAATTTCTCTGGCCCATCAAGGGTTTACATGGATTTTATTTGTTAGTGGAACTACTGCAGCATATTCTTTTTTCCCCAAAATACCAGCTGAAAGGAAATGACTGTAAAGGAGCATTTCTGTGCTGGTGGGCACTCATCCAGGATGTGGGAGATCAGAGTTGAAGCCAGGCTTGGGCTGAGCTACCATGTGCTCACCCAGCTGCCTCTCCACATGGAGCAGTCCCAGCAGAGAGACTGGAGAAGCTCTGCTCCAGGGCAGTGGCAGGGAAATGCCTCTGGGATGTGGGAGAACAATTCTCTGCTTCCAGGATCACAGGAGTGTCTATTTCCCACTTTTTAGCAGCACAGTCCAATTAGCTGTTTGTGTCTTTCTCTCAAGACGCTTCATTTTGGTGGTTAGAAACCTTCCCCAACAAACATTTTGATGAATTTGCTGTAAAACGTGTTTTCTTTTCTGGCATACTGTTTGTGAGCAGAAAGGTGCTCCAGCAAAACTCCTCAGCCAGCTTTAGAGAGCACTTAATGGAACAGATCATCCTCCATGCTTCAACTTCCAGAGCACCTCTGGTCTAAGCACTGCCTAAGCACTGCCCTTTCTCTCTGGGGACTGCAAGGACAGGCCCAGTCAGGTGTGTTGGGTTGACCTGGGCAATCAGAAATGTTCCTGGAAGGAAACGTCTCCTCAGCCTCTTTGCCATGCAGTGACTTTTATTCTCTGGTCAGCCCTGTGTTCCTTTTCCTCTCCAAGTGCCCTCTGTGGACACACGGATGTTAGCTGACACTGCCATTATCATCTTACAAGGCAGAAAGGAGTCAAGCTGCACTTGGGAAGAGCTATTTAGGCAGTTCCATGAAGTCTCACAATTTAGATCATCTATCAGCCACTGGAGTCCAGTCCTTGATTCAGCAACATCCCGAACAGACAATTAAATCTATCATCCTAACTTGTCCTGTTGAAGTCTGCAGGCTGGCACAAGGCTGAAGTTATGTCTGTCCTTGAAAGATTAGACCCCTTATTCTTCTCTAGTGCTTCAAATAAAATAGTTGGAAGCCAATTTCTTGTAAAGTTCACTGGTTTTCCACCTGCAGAGCAGCTGTGGGCAAAGGGCCTTGTGGTTTATGACTATTAATAATTCTAGCCTGTGCTACAGAAATATATGAGAAACTTCAGCAATTTTTTCAGCTCAGTACTTGAATTCTAGAATTAGACTTTGAGACATCTTGTTTCACACATACTGCAGAGGCGGAGAATGGAGACATGTTGTCATGCATGAATGAAGATGCCGGGAATTAGATGAAAGAGATTTTCCCACCTCCTAATAAAAGTCAAAAGTGACTCATCTGAAATACGGGAGATCAACAGTGGCCAATAATTTCAGTGCTGCTTCGTTAAAGTTTGATGTCAGATATTCTTATGAAAAATACGACCCAAGAAAATCTGTGTGAAGCACCCGAGAGCCAGAAACTTGATGGTTTCATGTTAGAACAATTTTTAGGCCAAGATTTTGAAACAGAACTGTCTCTGCTCTTTTCTTCCTCAAATCCACAGTTCCTTAAATCTGAAAAAGCTTTTAGAAGTATTTTTTTGGTCTCTTCCTGAAACAGAAATTGACAGGTTTCAGAACATCTATTTTGTAAAAGAAGAAAAATGGTCTCAGGTTAGTGGCCATTAATATGCCAGCTACATAAATCAGATATCTTCCACCCTGGATCTTGATATTAAAAATCAAATGTCTGCATGGGACAATGAAAAGTAGGAAAATAATTACCACTAGACCTTTATTTCTCCCAGGTTGCAGGGAGGAACTATGGAAATATTAACTATAAAGGCATTTAAAAAGGCATTGCTTAAATTTATCTTTATCATGATTTCTGGCTGACAAAGTGTTACTTTAAACTGATTTTCACTATGCATCAAAAAGTAGGTCTTCAAATGAAAAGATTTCGATTTTTAATGCAGGCTCATAAAGTCCCAAGGACTTTTGGGCAGTGAACAATGAGGTCAGCATCCTCTTGAGAAGCCAGGGTGATCTATAGACTCCAGAGGTTCTGTGTCTCACTATTCATTGCTGCAGGGAGATCTTTCAAGACCCGTGTGTTTCACAACACAGAGATCTCAAAAGCTCACTGGGGGTTGGCCTGTAATTACCACCTGTAATTTCTAGCTCTGCAACCAGCTGGGAGGGGATCTGCACCTGGTGCAGTCCCGGAATTTGGTTTGGAAGTAACAGGATTTGCCGTGGGACCAGCAGACAGATTCTGGAAAGGTTTTATTGGTGTGTTGTGCACGAAAATGATCCGTTTCTTCTCCATTTCAAGAGGGAAGAGGCCATAAATTTTGTCTTTCTGAGGCTGCAGTGGGAGAGGTTTCTTGGCTCATTCAGGTGCACCTGTCAGTGAAGGAAGCAACAAGTCTAGAAACAGATACTTGTCCAAACCACTGTCCTTCTGCAGATCTAGAGGAGAGCAACAGGTCAGTGGGGTCTCCTCCATCCTTCTACATGAAGATAAACTATGTGCTGAAAACTTCGTGTTCTGAAGCCCTTAAACGGGATTCCTGAAAAAAAAAAAGCCACAGAACCTTTTGCCTGTGAATCTCCATTCAGCCAATCTTACAGCTGAGCTGCTTTACCGACAGGGGAAGCAATCCCCAGCTCCGTTTCAAGCTGGGGATTTGCAGACCTGGAGGTCTCAGCCTCTTTAGTGGGAGAGTGTTAAGAGAGATGACATAATCACATATTAACAGCACAATAAGCTACTTACTCCTCTCTCTGACACTGAAACTTGGCTCTGGGGAGGCAGCCAGACCATCACCTATTTGAAGGAGCAAAGGTGAGGCATCACACTGGTGTTGGTATGAATATTTCATAGCTCAGAGCGGTAACCTGTCTGTTCCCTTACAGATGCCTAGTTATGCTTTAAACAAAATGCAGAATGTAGCCATAAGCAGATGTACATTTGCTTAAATTTTCCTTTGCACATCAGTAAGTTGACTAAAATTGCACAGAGTGTGAAAACGCTGTACAGAGTGGAGGAAGAAGGGAGGAAAGGAGACCTCGAGGGTCTGACACCAATTTTCTTGTACTCCTTTCAAATGAGAGGGAAGAACATAATCAAAACCCCATAATCAAACCTCGTCTGCTGCCTGTGCCCTGCTCGGGGACATGCTCCGTGTGGCAGTGGCACTGGTCCCACTGCAGGAGACACCAGTGCCAGGCGGTGCTGCAGGAGAAGAGCTGTCCTCCTCTGCTGCTCGTGATACACAAACAGGCAGCTTTGACTCCACCACGTCAAAGGCAAGGGTAACATGTTCCTCTAACTGTGATTGCCCTCTCTGTGACTCTTCCCTTTTCATTTACTCAGCACTTTCAGTCCAGCCTGTTTCTTTGGAAGATATGACTAGAATAAAATGATAAAAAATAATCCAGAGTATTTCTCAATAGCATTTTATGCCCTATACTTGTGTTAACCTCTAGCAGAGTTCCCCAGAATTATCATTGATGGTGGCCTATGGATTGAGTTTAAATTTTGTTGCCTGGTTTTTTCTGGACTTCTGCACAGTATAAAGCACTGGTGGCTCTGCAGTAAAAAGAGAAAATTCTGTGTAGTTTTTTGTTATTAAGATAATGAAAGCTTGCAGCAAATTTTTTACTGCACAAATTTTCACAGCTAACAACCTCCAAAAGTAGCAATATCCTGGTGCATTTCCTACGTGCTTGTACTGCAAGAGGAAAGAAGGTAGCTCAGAGGACTAGCAAATGCCACGTGTGGTAATTTGATGCACAACTGCCATTAACAATAATGGGAATTGTACGTCTGATGATCCATCATGCAGAGCAAAGATTCAGCCCTGGGGGTTTGCTGTGCAGCCTTCAAAAGTGCAAGGACTGAGAAGCTTGTTTCTACTTCCGTGCCCATAAAGAGATCCTAAGAACAGCATTTTTAAGTCTCATGAAAAATCTACATCTCTGCTTTGTTTTGTTGTTTGAGGGGGGGTTTAATCGATAAGGCAAAATAACTTTCTACGCCTAAGTAAGTTCAGACTGAACCAGCTGCTGGTCACCAGGTGATGAAGGACCCTTCTGCTCTCAGCCCTGGGGCTCGGTGCTCACAGGGTCAAGAGCTTTGCTCTCTGGCTCTCTTCCCTCATGAAATGAGCAGGCAAAGCTGTGTAAANACTGCACAAATTTTCACAGCTAACAACCTCCAAAAGTAGCAATATCCTGGTGCATTTCCTACGTGCTTGTACTGCAAGAGGAAAGAAGGTAGCTCAGAGGACTAGCAAATGCCACGTGTGGTAATTTGATGCACAACTGCCATTAACAATAATGGGAATTGTACGTCTGATGATCCATCATGCAGAGCAAAGATTCAGCCCTGGGGGTTTGCTGTGCAGCCTTCAAAAGTGCAAGGACTGAGAAGCTTGTTTCTACTTCCGTGCCCATAAAGAGATCCTAAGAACAGCATTTTTAAGTCTCATGAAAAATCTACATCTCTGCTTTGTTTTGTTGTTTGAGGGGGGGTTTAATCGATAAGGCAAAATAACTTTCTACGCCTAAGTAAGTTCAGACTGAACCAGCTGCTGGTCACCAGGTGATGAAGGACCCTTCTGCTCTCAGCCCTGGGGCTCGGTGCTCACAGGGTCAAGAGCTTTGCTCTCTGGCTCTCTTCCCTCATGAAATGAGCAGGCAAAGCTGTGTAAATGGCAGGAAGGCCCAGAAGAGTCCTGGCCAAGCTCCTCTCCCCAGTGTTACTTGATGAGCTACCTCAGCATTGTAGCTGGTTTAGAAAATAAAATAAACCCACAGTTTCCTTTTGAGTTCTTCCAGACAGCTTTAGTTATTCATTTCTTGAAATCACAAGTATGAAAACATTCTGGGATAATTTTCGTCTTTGTTGACCCAGCTTGCAAAATTTGTCCCACACCCATCTGAACAGAGATGCAAAATGAAGAGGATCTCTCTGACGAAATAAAACGGTGCCTGGTGCACAAGGACAAAATCTGGCCCAACACAATTCACTAGATTTCTAAAAACAAATGGACCACTGAATCGTCTCCCCAGACTTCTCACAAGGAAGCCTTTGGAAGTGCAGCCTGTTCTTGATTGACGAGCCAAAAGTGCATTGTGATTTTTTTTTTAATTGATATTTTTATTTAAGGCACAGTCTTCCTCTGAAAATTTAAACTCTTGGCAGAAGATCAGGCACTCTTTGTGCTCTGGGCTCTGTCCTTCCACGTCAGCAAGAAAATGTATTTTCCCTCCTTTTTGCTCCATCAGGGATGGAACCCAGGCACAAGTAGAGGGCAAATGTTGGACCTTAGTTTTAACTACATGCCCACACTCTCACACACACAAGCTCAAATGACCTAAAATGAGCTCACTAAAAATGGTGAATTGGTGATTTGGAAATCTGAATTGACTTTAAATTCCTTTGCTATCTGTGACTAAGTGTGGAAAAAGAGAAAATGGGAGAAAATGAATGTGAGCTTCAGATCCAAAGTAGAGCCTGAAGATCTGTCAGGCAAAGATGCTTCTGAGTTGGAAATGGGACACATCTTTTTTTTGAGGTTTCAGAGAATTAATGCTGGTCTCTTGTGTGTCATTTCTACCTTCATGTTTTGCACTAAGTTGGAGTTCACCTTCCCTGAAGGTTTTTCCCTTCAAGGCTTCATTTCTCATCTGTTTGCCACTACCTGGGAAAAATAAGTTACATGGAAGATAAGCTGAAGGATTGTTCTTAGACATAAGGATTTCTTACAGTTTGATGTGGTTCCTCACACTGCCCCTTTGAAGGTATCTCTGCAGTGTGACACTTGAAAGGGAATAGAAGAGCAGTCATGGGATGCTGCCAGAAGAATTTTGGTTTGAAATCTTTCTGTTGGCAATTTATATCTGTTTTGGTTTTTTATTAGAGAGTAGAGCTGTTTCCCAAAGTGGGAAAAGCTCCATCATTTGGAATATTTAAGAACAGTGAATAAGGTATTAAAAATTCATTATTTGGCTCAGTAGTAAGGGGTTTTTAAGGCTTAGAGGCAGAGTATGGACAAAGTGGCCTAATAGCCTTTTTTCAGATGCTGTTTTCATGGCCCTAAAAGGCACTTGACTTAAATAATTCACTGCCCTGTGTTCCCAGTAAGCTCCCACCTGTCTGTTTCAGAGCACACACTTGTACTGTATTAATAAATGACTTTACATTTGTATAGTCATTTTCCTTCTTTCCTGTCTCTTCTTTTTCTGTGTTTTTCGTGACCTAAGAAGTCCTTTGGAAAAAAAAATCTTGCTTAATCTTTGTTACGCTCATCCCAATGTTTCATAGCCACGGCAAAGGATGGAAAGATGGATATTTTTTAGCAGTATAAATGCATGATCAGGCACTTGGTGATACCCCTGATTTGATCATGGAATGGTGGTGGCTGCCCACAAATGACCCAATTACAACTTATGCACTCCAGCAGTTATTTGTCCGCACACTGGCATGCACAGTGGCACGTGTGTGATGTGATACACACTTGTTTATGCCCTGTTTAGGACAAACAGAGTCGAGATGTTTGAGATCTGCATTTATTTAGTTTTTTGTTGCCACTTTCTGATTGACAGCTATTCAGAAAGTGTTTCCCTGAGCTATGTTTGTATTCTCCAGGTAGAAGTGTATACTGCATCTATTAAGACCTTCTGATGCCTGTCACTTTTATTTTACTGAATAATGTACCTGTCGTTTTAGCTAAAACCCGATTCCCCTTTTTGTGGGGGCTGTTTTTTCTCTTTCTTCCAACATTAGCTTTTCAAAAATCATGGGCTGCATCTTCAGAACCAGCCCCTAAATCTGCTCCAGCAATCAACCGCAGGTGCAATTTCGTGAGTACAACCAATTGCAGGAGGAAATTATGGAACTTAGAGATCAAGCATTGCCTTGATTTGTAAGCACAAATAGCAGGGATAAACGAAGTTGATGGGAACTGTAAGTGCTCGGATTCTCAGAGCAATGCTGTTGTTTGCACCCACAAATTAGATGATAAGAAATCAAATCCTGCTATTCGTAGTGTCAGTTGATTGCAGGCTTGAGGCAGGAGACTGAGATGAAGTCAGTCCCCCTACAAATGTGATCCTTCAGGCTTACTTGTGTTTTTCCAATAAAGGCAACATTTGTCTCGCATTGTTGGCTAATCTGTCTGATTTGGCATCTTCAGCAGTGGGTGGTATCCCTTGCTTCATGTTTTTTGAAAAAATTAAATTAAAAATGGGGAAACAAAACATAAAGCAGTGGGGATGCAGAGAAGTTGCTTGCAGAAAGCAAAGGGGTAATTTTATAGGATACAGCCCCATACCCACTGTTCCCTTACAGTAAATACCAATTATGAGAGCGAGTTCACAAGTTCTGGGACAAGAACTGGGCAAGAAACTCACTCTGCCCCATTCCCATTTGGGTCTTTGGAGCACGTGTTCCTCAGGCCAAGACGGTCTCCCAGGATATCTTTCTGCATTTATAGTCCCCACCTTGGTGCAGCCTGGTGGCAACAGAAATCGCAGGGGATAAATCGCTCCATAATGGCTGTGCCTTCTTGTGTGTTCCTTAAAAATGAGGTGTAAAATGTTTTATGTAGTGCCACTGTTGGGTTATAGGTTAAACTCAAACCCAGACGTATTTTTTGAGCCTCTTACACTTTGGACTAAAAGATAATCATTTACTACTGGCTGTCCAGAATTTTATATCTATATATATCTCAGGGGTTTCCTAATATACACTTAGTAGTTTGAACTCGACCATAATTACACTGTTATTATCTTCATAAGCTTTACTTATCTCATTATCAACTCCTTCCCATGTTGGAGGTCAGTGGAGTCTCCCTTCTATTAGCCATTTAATCCCTTTACCCAGTAGCTCTGTTCTCACTGATTCACTTTCTGTATTTCTCTGTAGCTAATATTTCTGACATTTCAGACCAACCTCTCCCCTTGCCTTTTACTCTGTCCAAAGTATTCTCTACCCCTATAGATTCCGAGTTCATTACTGCCTGCTTTAGGAGTGCTGCAGGTCGCCAGTAAAACCTTTATGGTTTTGCCTTTGGAGTTGTGCAGGGTTTGCTGGGGCCGCCTGTCCTGGGCACAGGGTGGGACTGGGGGAGACCACCAAAATGTGTATTATTTGCCAAGACATAGGTGAAGACTGCTGTGCTGGTGGCAATAAATAAAAGGAAGCCATTCCCATAACTAGGAAAAATTATCATTCCAATAACACTGCTTTTACTGATTTATATCGGATATCTTTGCTGATGGATACTATGTTGTTTTAGAAATAGCATTTATTGATTTTACTCTCCCTTTGAGATACAATTAACATTTTTGAGGCTTTGCTTCTCAGTCCTTTTCCATCATATTGTCATTCACGTGTGATCCCATACAATGTGAATCCTGGTTCGTATTTCTGACTGGGGAAAGGAGATCGCTGCCAAAAGGAGATTCTGTGGAGGAAAGAGAGTTTGGTTTTGAAAAGTCTTCCAAGTATTTTCCCAAAGAAATTATATCCCGTATGCTAGCTTGAAGTATCATTACATTATCATTTTTAAGTTATTTTTTTTATTTTAATGAGGTGACAGTTACTTAGGCATCCGGAGTGTTCTTCAGTTCTCAGCAAGCTCAAGCTGAACACATGCTAAGTCTAGCAAGGATAATTACACCAGCTGTGACCTTTTTGAACACATATTTGGACCACAGTAGTTTTCAGTCACTTTTGATTGACTTAGAGCTTACTTGAATTTGCTTTCTGTAAACTTCAAATATTACCTTCGTGGTGCTGTGTTAAACTGGGCTGTGTATGTGTGTGTCATGAGCGATTTTGCTATTTGACATTCGTTCCTCTTTATGAGGCCTGACGGCTTTGGGGAAGCTGTACAGAAGATTGGGACACAGGTCCAGGTGCTGCGTTGGGCTCAGGTGGCTGTAACAGGCTGTGAAAGGTGTCCCCAGAGGCGGGCACTGGGTTCCTGCCCCCGGGCCACGGAGGGATGGAGTCACCTCATGGTCCCTCAGCAGCTCAGTGATTCCTCTTTTAATGCCATGTGCTGTGTGCCTCAGCTCTTAGGAGAACAAAGGGGAGATGAAAATGAATAGATATAAAAGTCCTTTTTAATTTTTTTCCTTTTTTGAGGGGGTGGGTGAGAGGGTTTGTTTAAATCAAGACACTGTTGGTGTCCCTGAGAGCATCCTTGGATCCATAGTGGAGTTTTGGTCCTGCTTCATGGTTTTTACACCATAAGGCTCCATCTTTGGCTCTGGTTTATTACTAAAGGACAGCTCCTTAATTAAGATAGCTTTATTGATAAGCAAATGTCCCGCAAGATATTTAAGAGAAATTTTACTTCTGTTTTTGAGGTACACCCCTGAATGTGCATGCTGGATAGCAGAATCATTTAATGCAGTATTAATATTAATTTAATCTAATAAACAGGCTTACCAGTAAGTGTGTGAGAATAATTTGTTGCTATTCATGCATTCCTCCTTCTCAGCATTCCTATGCTCACAGGATATATATAGACACATTTTATTATTTCACCTTTTTTGGCTTCTGTTCTACAGGGCAGGCAGAGCTGGCAGCGTTTATCGGAGTTGGTTTCTTTCCACTAAACAATTTCACTGCTGACCAAACCATGCGTTCGTTTCTCTGGGAAGGGTGTGCTCACTAAGAAATCCAAGGAACTGTCAGAGTGGAGACACATAACTTCAGGCTGCTGAAAAGATCCTGGGCTCCACAGGGCTTTGTAACCTCCGAGCAGCTACGGCTGAGTCCAGCACGGGGTTTCCATCACGGTTGCTCCTCTGTTGAACAGAGCTGGGTGTTGCGGGAGGGAGTTTTTTCCAAGGAAGGTAAGCAGGAGTAGTCTTGTTGTTGGATAAACTACACCTAAGAGGATGAAAGAGGTGACATTTGTATCCCCTCTCTGATCATTCACTTCTGTTGAAGATTAGAGAAGGGGCTGTACTGCTCTGAGTGTGCCAGTCTTGTGTCCGTCTCTTCCTGGGGCTGGCCAAGTGAGACCCTTCCCTTGAGAGGTCCATTTTGGGGGCATCTGTGACTCACCAGATGGGTTCTTGCAACAATAATAAGTCTCGTTTATACTGGGAAATAGCACGGGTTTGCAGAGTAGAGCAGTTGCTTCTGGGGACAGAAGTAATTTTAAGGGATTTTACTCGTGAATGGCTCCAATCTGATCGTGTTGGCTGAATGTTCCTAAGTGCTGGGAGCACACTGCACGCCTGTGGAGCACATCTTCCCGGGCTGTTTGATCCCCACGTTTGCATCCTTGGGGATGTGAACCAAATCAGAGTGGGCATGACGGAGAGGGGTAGCTCAGTGGAGCACCGCTGCTCTGCAATCAAACCCTAACAAAGAATCACTCTGTATTTTGCAGCAGTAACAAAGCTTAGAGAGTGCTTTTAAACCAACCCACAGCCTGTACAGATCCATCTCACCTAAAACCTTCTCTGTGCCTCAGACAAGTCACTTTTGTTGAGATCCAGCTCATCTAGCACCGGGGACACGGCTCTCCTCTTAAGCCTTGATGATTTGTTTTTGTCTTTGAATTCCCTGGCTGCGAGCTTGGCCAGAGCTACACCTGCTGCTCGGCAGGGGCTCTCGGGGTGGAGTCTGCGATCCAATTACCCAGGCTTTTCCTCCATACAGTCTCTAAGTGGCTGCTGAAGAATGATTCATCTTAAATCATTCTTCGTGCCAGCTTTTTTTTGCTCTACACCGCACTCTTGTTTGTTTAAACCAATATCGTCACATATAAAACCCTGACAGCACACGCTCATCGTGCAGGTAATAAAGAGGGCATCCTCTCAACAGCTTGTCCTCTTCAGCAATCCCGATGTTTGTGTTCTGCTGTTTCCACTGAAACCCTGCAGGCTGGGATTTTGCTTCTGGGGAGGTATCAGGCTGAACATTCCTGTAAATCCCACCCTAAACTGTGCATTTGGCATAATCATGTTCTCTTAAAAGATGGTAAAAGCCAATAGATGGGATGTAATATCCCATTAGTTAATCATGCATGCTCCACTGAGCTGGGTTTGTGTTCCATGCAGGTTGTGCACAGTGCTGTAGATACTGGGGCCCAGTTTTATCCTGGTTCCAAAATTTTAGCACAGAGACTGACTCTGCTGGATCCTGTAGGTGGAAAGGGGTGATGAAGATGTGGCCGTGCTCAGGGGTGTCACCCCTGTAGCAGCCACCCTCCTGAAGGCAGTTTGACCCAGCAGTGCCACACGTGAAATTGGAGCCTGGTGAAAGCTCCGAGCAAAGCTGCTGCTTGCATTTGAGCAAAACAAATGCCCAGCATGAAACAAATTCCTTCAGAAATACGGATGCAGACAGGTTTGCACCCAGGAGACTACAGAAAAAAAAAGCCAAATGCTGGATTGATTTAGAGGACATGGAAATAAAGGAGATGAGGGGTTGGGGTTGGTTTGTGGGGTTTTTTCCCCTTCTGGAGCACTTTAGGCATCTGTACTGAGTAATGAGTGTGACCCAATGAGTGGCACGTTTCAGGGTCCCTGTCTCTGACCCATCTCCCACCGGGAAGATACAGACAAGAAAGCCCAAAAGTTCAGCACTGCTTCCCCATACAAGACTCACTGAGCTTCAGCAGTGTTTGACAGCAGGCTGTACATTTTCCCCCACACTATCTGACCTGCAGAGTCAGTGCTGCCACAAGGTGAGCGCCAGGAGCAACATCCCCCTACATCCTTGGTGGTGGGAGCCTGAGAGTTTCCTAGATGTTAGTGCTATGAGCCACAATATCCTGAAAGCCTTTCTCTCAAATATATCTTGGGATATATCCCCAAGAGGTTTTTTTTTACCTTGGAGAGAATCCAGGGCTCGTTCTTTTAGGCTATAAATTCTTCAGCGCAAGGATTTTTGTTTTCTTTTATGTCCCCAATGCACCTCGTGCCACTGCGCCACTCGGTCCAAGCCAAGTAATATATTACCATATGAGAACATCATTTACATTCAGCCAAGGCTTCTTTTATACTCCTCTAGAAGGCTCAGGACTCTGAGAGGCAGAGGGGGTAAATCACACAGCCCTCTGAAGGCCACCCGCTATAACCTGGCCCAAACCCAGTGCTCTGCCCCAGGCCTCCCTACCCACCTACACCCCCAGAGCCCTCAAAACACTAAGGGGCTAAAGAGATGGCCCTTATCTGAGTAAGAGTTTAGCTGGGGGATGTGGCCCAAGGTGGAAAATCAAGGCAAAACCCCACAGAACATCCAGTGAGGGGAAAAAAAACACTCTGGAAATTTCTAAGTCCCGATGATCTTGTGAATTCCTGCAGTCTGCATAATAATAAGGATCATTAAAATGAAAACACTCTGCCATTACAGCCAGGAAAGGAATCTATACCACTTATATGATAATACTATGAAGCTACATAGAGGTTCATGAAATATGGATGTGCTTATGTGCACCATAGTCTAACTTACATTTGTAATGCTAAGTAAAGTATCTCCCTGCAAAACACACATCCATGCAAAAACATTCCAGTGGAGAAGGCTTAGTTTGATTTACCTCATGTTAGCACTTTGTTTTCGTATTATTGTGGTATTTTATTGTGCTTGGTATGCAGAAATGCTGGCATTGAGTCTTCTAATACTTACACTGATGGATGGGAGGTCACTGAGGTTCAGCTCTGGGTCATTTTCTGCATCTCCCTTTTCCTGACATCTGTCCGTACTGTTAGCTTCCTGCTCAAATATTGGATTCTCCACTTAAGAAACTGCAACCAAATTACACGTGCTGCCTATTCTGTATGTGAACATGCCTCACGCACATGGATTATGTGGGATTATTGTTATTTGATAATAATATATTTGCAGTTTAAAGACATGCTCATAGCCATTAACAGCCTTTTATAGAACAGTGTCCAAATATGTAGAAAATTAATTTCTGTGGCAGTGAATTTACAAACTAAGGCTACACACAAGTTTAATTTTGTACACTGGAGGCTTCAGTGAAACTTCTTCCAGCATGGGAAGGTTTGCATGTGTGGTATAACCATTTATGCGTTCACAAATGCACTAAATGAAAGAAGGACGGGATCACAATGAGAGAATAAAAAAATATATCCTGAACTCAAAGAGGGTTAGGGCAAAGATTAAGGCACTCTGGATTTATCATTTTAATATGAGTTTAATATGGCTGAATTATGGCTTCAGGTTGCAACTTATGTTATGTTGTAAGCACACAAATGCATGGAAACAACCCAGAAGAAACTGTACTATATCAGAAAAAGAATGGCTGGAGATTTAATGAAAATAATGGTGCCTTAGCCACGAAAAACTTCTCTATTGCTCATTGGTACTATATAATTGCTCTCAAGTGTCATGTTTCTGGAAAGGAAAGGAATATTTTTTGGACGCTAAGGAGAGAACTGGACAGATCCTGCAGAGATGGTGGACCCGGCCCAAGGCACGCCAAGCACTGCCACTGGCATTCCTGGCCCTTGGCTCTCTGCCCTCAGCAGCAGGAGCTGCGGCTCTGGGGTGAATTTGCCATCCAGTGCCCGTTTAGTTAAACGGGCTGACACCGCAAATGTTTGACACGAAACGGTGCTTGTCCACCTGAACGTCCCCAGTGTGGGGTATCGGACAGATTGGACATTCAGTCTTGTGGGGAATTGAGCTATTTTTAGGAATTAAACTTCAAGATTAAACTGTTTCAAGAAACGTCTCCCAGCAGGGACTCTGCGGCATGGCTGGCACTCGTGCTGCCCCATGGATTTGGGGATGCTTGATAAAGCTACAGTGAAGCTTCTTGTTCTTCCATTTGCCATGGGGATTTGGTGCACGGGGAGTCTGTAATGGATGGACCCCGCGGGATGCTCAGCCTTGCTTTTGCTGAGGCTTCTTTTCATTGCCAAGAGGTGACACATTAAGCTCTCAAACACCGTGTCTTCTTCTCAGTGTGGAGATTTTTGGGGAGGTTTTGTTGCAGGACTAAACCCAAACCTCCTGTGACTCCCCAGGACCCGGAGGCCAAGCCCTGCCCTAGCAGAGGGGGGCTGTAATTGCACAGACAAGAACCAACAAGGACAAAACAAAGATAAATTCTGCTCCTGCAGTTTGATACATTTATAAACACTTTTTTTTTTTTCTTGCAGCATTTAGGACAAATCTCTAACAGCCTATTTTTCCTTGGGTTTAGTTTTTGAAGTCTGTTTCTCCCCAGGAAGCTGAATGGATGAGCAGGAGTTTGATATTATCTGCCCCTTGCTGTGGAAAATGTCAGAGGCATGCCATGACAAATGCCACTGCTCTCCTCTTTCAGAGGCAGGAGCATCCGCTGCCAGTCACACACAAACTGGTGGTGTATATTACCAGGCAAGTAACGCTGGCTTTTACCCAAATCCACATTTGTGGAAGAAAAAATGCCTGTGCGTTCCTTTGTGGCAGAAATGAAAACCAAGATCAATGACTGACTCTTTTTAAGTCTTATGTGCAAGGTAAAACTACTCTTTCACTCTGTGATAATGTCAAGTGCAGAGAAATACACACCCAGTGAGGTCATGGTCAGTTCAGGAGAAATACGTTTAAGAATAAATCGCCTGCCTTCTCTCTCTGTGTGGTGGTAGGGAGTGGCTTTTTAGTAAAAAGAAAAGTGTATTAAATGGATGAGTGCCATATCTGGATTAAACATCATGAAGATTAACAATTATGAGAAATTTTTTTTTCTATTTATTTTTAATCAGTGTGATATTTTTACTCTTTGCTTCCTGGCTGCTTTACCAAGTTTTGGGTGAAGGCAAACTGCTCCTGGCTGGCTTGACATTGATTTAAACGTTGTCAGCTGCATTTTGCAGCACAGCCCCATAGTTTTCCTTGCATTTACAGCAGCGTGGGGGTGAGACATGCGTGGAACCACTGTGGAGAAACTGGAAACCAGGGGACCCCGTGCCCTGGAGGGAAGGAGGGGATTGCCCGGCTCAGATATCTGCCAGGAGCTGAGGGCAGCTGCCCACGGGTTTTGAATAGTGGTTTCTTACCGGGAATACCAAGAAGCCACCCTGAAGGTGCTAACTGGGTGAGAACCAGATCCATATCCAGACCTTCCAGAGCTTTAACCACAGCAAAGAGCCGATGGAGGAGCAGGAGGTGCAGCTCCTTGCTCCGTCGCCGAGGTCAGGGAAGAGCCAGCCACTGCCCTTGCCCTCGTAGCACAATCAACCATGCCAGTCCTGCCCTGGGCACCGTTTTGTTAAACTCCAGCTCTTCCGAGAGTCAACTGAGAAAGTCAGAAGTTAATTTAGAAAAAAAAATTAAAATCAGAACTTGAAACATCCACAGCTGAGGATTTCCTCTGGAACAACTTTTCTGCTGTGACTTTGCACGCATCCAAAATCTGAATTTGCTGTAAACCAGCACTGCTTCTTTTAAGAGTTTCTATATAATATTGTGGGATAAGCATTCCAAGTTCTCTTTTCCCTTTATGAATAAACCCTGATCTTGTCTTTATTTTGTGTATCCCTGCATTATATTTAGAGTTTTAAGTAATTTAGCAATGTACCATTGGGCAAGATCTCCCTTCTTGGTCCTGGCACAAAGCACAACATTCCAGTGTGGGGATCCTAACGCTGCTGTGAAATACGTAACAGGTGATGGCTGAAATGAGCACTTTCCTTTCTGTGTGTAGGTCTGTTCTTCTAGCCTTGGGCACCCAAGTTTGGATTTTGGATGCCTCAGGGAGGAGATTTGCCAAACCACTGCTGGCTTGATTGTCTCTTTATTAAAATTAATTTATTAAACTGGGCATTAGAGGAAAGGCAGTGCTTATAATCCATCTACACTTTATAACAGTCCAGCTCCTCAGTCCTGCTTGGAAAAGAAGTGTGGAGGAAGCTGGTGGTGCACATGGTTGCACAGAATCCATACTGGCTGAAGGACAAGCTGCGGCCTATCAATCTGGAGAGAAATAATAGTTAAGGGTACTTTGGGGATTGGTGTTAAGCTTCATTTTATTTAAAGAAGTGAAAGATAGAGTAAACACTTTTTTTGTGGATGGAATGTTTTCTAAATCGTGAAGGACTGTAACACTTTGGAAAAAGGCATAAATGAAGAAAAATAAAAAGGAGAGGAAGAAGAAACTTCCTGGTTTAACACTGTGGTAAAGTTCAGGTTGTAATGTGCAGTCAAAACAACTGGCAAATAAGTAATCTAGGAGGTAGGAAATCAGTTGGGGAAGGAAAAGGGATTTAGGAAGCAATGATGACTTCAGGCAACTGCGGAAAGCAAAACGAGGATAATGTGGGCATGCAGAGCAGGAGCACAGGGAAGGCACCCTGGGTTAGTGCTCTGCGTGTGTGTCATGGGGAGATGTCTCTTTAATGCCACAGAGCAGGGCACCTCTGAAATATTGAGGACATTTTGTCCTGGAGGCTGGAATTTTCGCAAATGCTCTGTACTTGCCAAAACCTGCTTCCAGTGAGGATCCCGGGAGTTTTGCCATTGATTTCAATGGGAGCAGATTTGGGCCATTGCTGAGACCTTTCTAAAATTGACCCTTAAAACACAAAAGACGCTGACAAGTTAATTTGGCCTCAGAGGTAGGCAGCCAGGATGATTAGAGCGGTTCATTTAAAAGACAATATTAAAATAATTGACTGCATGTTGGCTGCACGGATGTTTGGCAAGATAATGGCCTTAGCACCAGTTATCTGTGGACAGCACCCAAAACTGAGGTGCTAAATGTGGATCAGGAGTGTCCAAAGGGAGAACATCTGGAGTGAAAAACCAATATGAGAAATAAAGGGTGAAATGCAAAGCCCTTTGCCAGGATGAAGGGCAGCCAAGGACTATTCATCAGAAAGAAGTGCTAGGTTTTAAAAGGAAGTGAACAGAGCGCATGAAATTAGAATGTAGCAATAAGGGGACTCTTTCTCTCCTGGTTTCAGTTTTTCCACAGAAATTAATTGGATAGATATTTGTGGACAGAAGTTAGAATGCATTTTGGTTGACAGCAAACATTTCTCATCCCCGATACAAGGCAATAATTTTACTTTTCCTTGCATCTTTGGGAGTGTTTGCACTTCTCCAAATCCCTCCTGTTATCTTCTTGTGGTAGGGCTTTAGGAGGACATTAGGGGCTCAGTTTCTTTTATGAAGTGGTGACATTTGGGAACTGTGCAAAGACACTCCCAAGCCTGCAAAGAGCACTTGGTTTGTATAACCCTGTTACTGTTCAGGGCTGGAGAATATTGGGCTGATGTTTCTCTGACAGATTTCCTCTCAAGAGATAATACCCTTCATGGAAAATAGCTAGGTATGGTTTGTCTGTGCAGCAGGAAACCCTGTTTAGAAACATCTCAATGCTCGTGTTCAATTCAGCTTTCGTCTGGGGTCCACTAATGCACAGATTGTTAAATGCAGCATTTTACATCTCGCTGCAGACCACCCTGTGCTGCGGGGAACTTCTCAGGGCTGATTGTCACTAACGCCCACCACCATGAAAGGGCTCTGGAGAAAATGAGGGGTGTAAATCTGTCAGGAAGGGCTTCCACCGAACCCTTCACGCAGAGGTGATCTGAGGACAGCAGAGAGCAAATTCTGGGGTTCACTGAGAACCAAGCCAGGGCGGTATGAACTGAAACATCAAAAACTGTTAAATCCAAGTCAAGGGGAATTTCAGATGTTTTGCCCTCAGATATCTACTTTTGGTTTATTATAGATCTTTATTTGATACTACATATTTCATATCCTCACCCCAGCCCAAATATAGTGAAATTTGCAATGCAAAGGAGGTCATTGTGTTACTACAAATGAAAAAATCGCTACTGCATTTGTTAGCCTTAATCTATGATCTCATCTACAATATTTTATTCATAAATGCATATCTGCAAATCTAAAGTTAGCACCCACATAAAGTATTATAATAAACACCTATACAAAAATATTGGAGGATAAAGAGATGAAATAAATCTTTTCACTGCTGTTCTGAATTTTTAAAAAAAATTCAATCAGCTCTTATAATTCAATGTCTTGTCAGTGAGATGAGCAACAGGTTTAAAGGGCTTGATGCATTTCAATGCAGATGCAGGAAGTTTGGGTATGAGGAAGGAGGCATCTGACTATGAGTCAGTATTGCCATCCTTGAGAACTCAAAGGTTTTGATTTAACTCTAAAGAAAATATTCACAACTTCTTTTAATAAAGAATAAAAATAAGTAGACAGTCTTATTTGACTAATAGGTTTTGTCACGTCAGGGTTACATTTTACTCCACCTTCACCTTCCTGGGGTACTAACCGAATGCCAATATCCTTCTCTCATTCTGAAGGAATTGTTCTCAGTATTGGGCAGTGAAGAAGAAAACAGCTGAAAATTTGTCAGATGTGTGCTCTTGCCAGACAGCTGATAAAATTGAAGACTGATGGGGAAATATGAAAATTTGAACTAGGAAAAAATACTTGAAAAATCCTGAATGACAGAGAAAGGGCAGAGCAATTGAGACCAATGAAAGAGTTTAAATACTGCTAAAAGATATTTTTGAGAGGTTCCATAGTTGATGAACGAGGCAGTTTTCCCCTCTCCCCCACCTCTTTCCCAACAGAAAACTTTAAAATGCAATGCATTAATTTCAAAATCAAATTTGCAGCTCGCTGAACTTTTTGTGTGTGTTCAGAATGCACCCACAGAATGAATTTATCAGAAATAATTAGTATTTTTATAGCCGATGCTGATTGCTGCAGCATCACATTCCAGTGCTGGTGTGTATAATTGCAAATCATTTCCTAGAGGTGTCACACAAAAGCAGAAGATGCCTTTTGGAGTAGTGTAGTGCCCATGGAATATAAGATTAACACTTGTATAGTACAAGAAGACATGTAAAGACTCACTATCTTTTTTTTTTTTTCCTTTCTAACCTTGTTGATGTCATGAATATCAATTTACATCTTTCTTTTTTTTTGAGATAATTTAACACTCCATTTAGTCATCCTTGGTAATGCAAATTATATCAATTCTGCTGCCAGACTACAAGGTGATCTCCATTGTATCCCTTGGAAATGAGAGATCCATTTTTCTTCGTTTATTTTTATTAAAAGAAAAATCCTCCTTTTCAAGCCTTTTGATAAGAAACAATTGAGAATTCCAGGAATTTTAATCAGGGAGCAAAGTCATAACCACCCAAAAGTATTACCCTTTCCTCCTCAGTTATTCTGTCTGCCTCCTCTCCCTCCTTCCCGCTCAGCCCATTTGCATAACGTGATTAAGAGAGCAGCGATAATTACAGCAGCACACGAGGGATGTACAGCCTTGCACGCTCCTTGTGGGAGGCAGCAGTGCTGCCCTGCACACTCTCCAAACATGCGGAACGACCCCAAACGGGGTCCTGGCTCTCTCCCAGCTCCACCTGCAAGGTCCTCAAGCCTCCTCCCCATGGAGCTGGGGTCACACAAGGTCCTCTCCCACCCCCGTGGAGCTCCTGCTCGCTCAGATCATCCTGAAGCCCCACAAAGGTGCTGATCACCTCCAAGGCACAGTGGTCCCCTCCCTGTTTTGCCCTCCTGAACCACAGCCCCTGTTAATACAAAGCCACAAGACACTGAACACAGCAAAGGGAACACTTTTCCATCTCGAAATCGGTGGGCAATGGTTAAAAAGCTTTGCAGAACAATTGTTCTTCTAGTTTGGTTGCTTTTGTGGGTTTTGTTATTTTAGCAGGAGTTGCAGACGTTTTGTGTGCTCGTGTGCATTCTGCCCATGCCTCAGCTTTGCCCTGCCATTAAAGGCTACTGAGGCAAACCTCATTTAGAAGGAGGAAATTCAATATGGAATTTCAATATTGTGTTACAAATCTGTTAACCAGGACCAGTCCATTCAATAACCACCATTGCTCCAAGCCTCTGAGGTCCTTTCCAGCCTCACAGCATCTCCATGAACGGGGGAGTGTCCAGGCAGGGATTGCTAATCAAAGCACCAGAATAAATCCCTCCTGCAGCAGGAGAGCAGCACCTGCTGATTAGTGCCTTCCCACCCTGCTGGATATACGCCTGTTTATACTAAAGATGAAAACACATTTTTTCTCTCCATTTTTATTTTCATTACACAAATGCAAAAATAAGAGCTGGACACATGACGTAAAAGATGAAAGACCTCAAGGATTTGTACCTTTATGGCATAAATCAGATAAAAATATATTCAATGTTTCAGAGGGGAGAGGAAATCATATTCGTGAGAAAGTAAGGTTTTTTTCTATTGTATATATCCAGGTAAAAAAAGAACCACAAAACCATTTGATCGTGTCTTCAAGCCAAATATAGGTAACACTGGGGGTTTTTTTCTTCTAGAAAAGATTATCTGTTCTGGTTGCTCTGGGGTGGGTTGCAGCCAGCTACAGATAAGGACTGACACATAGAGTGTCTGATAACATTGATATTTCTGCCTGGCACACAAAGCCTGTTGTTTCAAAGTGGAAAGGTGCTGCAAACACTCATGAAAATAAATGCATAACACCCCGAAGGAAAGCAGAGCACATCAGAGCTGAGTAACAAATAAAAAACCTTCCCTGTTTCTGCAGGAAAGCCCAGAGGAGATGGGCTCCCAGGGACCATCCAAGAACTCTCCCATCCTGCGGGTCCCAGCGATGTTGGGGATGGGGATAGGCTGCACAGGCTTCCCGGGATCTTGAGCAGCTCACCAGGGCTGGAGGGAAGAGGAGGAGGAGAAGGAAGAGGAGGAGGAAAGCAAGGCCAAAGATCTATTGCATAAAACATAACAGCTTCTTGGTTTCTTATGATGAATACTGGGGGTTCTTCTCATGCAAATAAGCCAACGATTTCTTTTTCAATTTATTTTCTGGTAGTTTTTCTGCTAATTCTTCAGCAATTCGCTGGTTGAGCACTATTTTGCATAAAGGCAGGTCAGCTTAGAGTGTTGAATGAAAGGCTTACAATGGAAACTGGCTTTCCAGGAGAATGAATATCCTCTGATTCCTGTGTATCTCACCGAGGAAGCCATTGTGAAGAGCTGTACATCCAATTGTTTCCCTCTGAAGAGAGGGGAGGTTTATGGGGACAGATCTGGAAGCACAGACCTGAATAAGGCATGGAGTGTGCAGAGAGAGGGGGCAGCTGCCTTCCCCCACTCCTGCAAGTCAGAGCTGGCTGTACAGAAAGGAGAACCCCTTTCCATGGCTTCACATGGAAGTAGCATGTGCAAAGGCATCCACATAATTGATCACTAATTACAATCAACAAGAAATAAAAAATCTAATTGCATCCTGAAAAATTATTTAAAATCACTTTCTTGGGCCTTTTCTTTGGGGGTTAATTTGAGGACACCTTTGTGACAAATCTGCAGATAGCTTTTGCTTTTAAAATACAATGGCACTGGTGATTTCTGATTTCACTCAGGAGGAAATGCCTGAGAAATTTTCACTCTAGAGGAAAATGCACCAAAAATATTCTTTTCAAGTTCTTGCTTCCATGGTTTAAAAGCTGTAATTATTTTAAATGCTTAATGGTAGCTCAGTATCTATATTGGTGACTGTTCACTTCTGTTTGCCCCATAAATTTATCCTATTAGGACACATGTGTGAGTGTGTGCATTTATGTATACTTAAAACACATATGGTATGGGAAAATATATATATTTATCCATTAGAAGTTACTTGTTCTTCCATCTTTTCAACTGCCTTGCTGCCAGCTGCCTATACCAAAGGAAGTGAACAGCTGAAACATTACAGCACTCTAATTTTATGTCTATTGGGCACTGCTGCTTTGCTGTATATTTTCTAAGAGTTTATTGTCCACTAGGGCTCTTTTAAAGGGAGGCTTGGCTACCGGGGACCTTAAAAGTGATGAAACTTAAATGCAAATCCATTCACCTTTTCTTCTGTGCAGTAAATTCTACTACCTGCACTCTGAAATGCAGAAGATAACTGTTATGGTATCCTATTTTTTAATCTAGTGTTGACTCTTTTGGGCTAATTTCCTTATATTTGCTGTGTCCAAATGTGAGGCAAATCTCAGAAATCACCAGAAGACGGTTGTTTGTTCCCAGTAGAGGAGGATTTAACATCCTTGGTCACTGCTGAACCGGTAATATTGCTTTCATTTTGTCTTTGCTAGAGGGCCTATTCCTGAATAATGGTGATGTCCCTGGCTTTGAAAACACAGCTATGGGAGAGGAGGTGCTGGTAGGAAGAAGTGAGGATGGGTGTGAAATACTGAGGTGGAGAAAATATTTCTTCTTCAGATCAGCAGAGTAACAGATGTGTTTCTGCTGTCTTTTGACTCCTCATGACTCATCTCTACAGTTAGGCATCAACACTGCATCCTCAAGAAAAGATTGAGTCCTTGACTCAGAAATTCCTGTAACAGTCTGTGCTTAGCTCTGAGCATGTGCTCAGCTCTTAGCTTGCCCTCACTTCAGCAGGGATGGCAGAAACAATCATCTGTGATATTCAGTTTGGGGGGAAAAAGCTCCCATCCATCCAAGGGATTTATGTAATTGATTCCTGGGGCCACATTTTCAGTTCCAACATTACTTAGGAAAAACTGCATCAACAGCAGAGCTCATGTGTGGTGCTTGGTGGGACCATCCTCACCGAGGGTGGTCCTTAGGCTCAGGCAAGACGATCAGGCAGACAGCAACACCTGCTCAGCTCTTTTTAGGTGTGTTTTGCAAGTGGTTTTTCCTCTCTTGCATCACCTCAGTGATGCTTTTAATAACGATCCTCATCACGAGCAACCTTTCTGCACGGTCATGGGGATGTGCTGAGGCAAGCAAAACACTGTATATCGACCTGAAGAGCTGTTCTTTTCATAACAGGGAGCTGCAAGTGGAGACTTGATGCTTCATAAAATTCTGACATCCTGGAAAGGGAGTCCTAGATCTGTTTTATACGCTGTAGTAAAGGTGATCTTTGGAAATTGCTTGTTGAATAACTCCGCAGTCTGCTGTACATCATTTTTATTGATGATAAGGAAGATGTCATCACTATGGCTTGTCTTGGAGAGGAGGGTGGCGAGGCACTGAGTTGGTTGAAAATATGATATTCCGTGTTAAAGACCTCGGTGCCTGTTGTGGAAAGGAAATGTTCCCACTGGTACTACTGGGTGTATTGGCTGCAAAGTTTATCAACATCTCCCAGTGCTGCACAGCCCGGTGGCACAGAACTCTGCAGCTTCCAGGAGGTCCTTTGCTCCTGTTTTAGGGATTCCTATTTTTCAGTGCCATTTGGTGGTAGCCTGTGTGAATTACTGACTTCTCTTCGCAGTCCAGCCATGGGGATGGACCTGAGCAGGTCTTTAACCTTCAAGTTCAGAATCACACCCTTGCCTGCTGAATACGGTCAGGGTGGGTTTTATAGTGGCTGCAAATTGTAGACTATTAGGGAAGAATGATTGGTTTTATGAGTGGGGAAGGATCTCTCTCGTCTGCTGTGTGTGCTGGATCACAAAGGGGTCACCTATCCCATGGGGGATTTATGTGGGCCACTGTTCACTGTGCTACTGAGACCACAAAACCATTCCAGGGTACTATGAGAAGCAGTTTACAGATTAAATTTTAGAGCATGCACTGCTACAAGAGGACTTTTCAAATGGTCTCTCTCCTACATCAGTTTGTGTCCATTGAAATCTCACAAAACAATTAAAAATGAATCATTGCTAAAGCAAATGCTTGCTTTCCCCTTCAGATGGGCCCTTAAACTTCTTCATAGAGCATTTTCTCCTCGAGTTTTCCACCTTCAGAAGAGTTCTTTTAGCCCTGGGAATAAGAGATGTGCATACATAGCAGATTTGTCATGTTTCTATAGATCTCTGGGGGTGCAACCTCAGTACCAAGATATGAACACAGCTGGTTTATGCTTGGGAATGGAGTTGTGAGGCAACATCATCTGCAGCTAAGAAAATAAGGACTTAATGACTCCACAGATAATCATTCTGTCTTATTATTTAGTACTTGGGCTCATGACTGCAATTCCTGTATATCCCAGACAGTCTTGTATTTTCTGTACTTTTAAATCCTGTACATTTTCTCCCTTTAGATAGTAAGTGATGCAGGCATCTCAGAGACTGGAGCCTTTGAGAATTTCTTGTTGTAGGGCAGCTGCCAAAACCTTCCTTCTAAGACATTCAGCTGTTTTTATCTTTTCCTTCAGGAACCTCTGGAGAGAGGGCACACTTGAATCCTGAGAACTCACAGCGTTTGCCATACCTGCATTTCATTTCATGGCTAGCACTTTCTCAAGGCATTTGCTGTCAGAGGCATTTTCCTCCTATTTGTAGTTTTGATGGATTTTCAGCTTTTCTCATCCATTACCAAAAATGCGAATTAACCTTGAGTTTGAAGATTCATAGTCTGGTCCTTAAAATATCCACAGCTGAGAGATCAGTCTTGTGTGAGCAGGGGAACGCAGCTGTTTGCATCCCAAAACATGGCAAGATCTTCCTGTACCTGCTGCCACTGCCGTCGTAATTGATGGATTGACGTGTGCCCTATATTCCTGTACCTTCCAAAAGAAGGAAAAAAAATATAAGGTAACGTTCAGGAGATTTGAGTTTTCCCAGTGTCATCCGCTTTGGGGTCTCTCGGTCTTTCCTTGGGGGGTGGTTGTCCTATGGCCATTAATAAATAGTGAACCACACAGTCGCCTTCCAGACCTGCCCATAGAGTGAGCCACAGCACTGGACTAAATTATATCCTCTAACTTTTCTCCTGAATACTCTGCTCAGAGCAATCTGGTATTTCTTCCCGCTCACGTCCCGGCCACTGGCACCCACCATGTCACCAGAGAAGATGAAAGAAATCCAAAATTTCAAAGAAACATGGAATGCTTTGGGTCAGGTGGGACCTTAAAGCTCACCTAGTCCTACCCCCCTGCCATGGATAGAGACACCTTCCCCTAGACCAGGTTGCTCCAAGCCCCATTGTCCCTGGCCTGGAATACTTCCATGGACTGGACAACCACAGCTTCTCTGGACAACTCATTGCCCTCCCACTGAAGAATTTCTTCCCAATATCCAATCTAACCCTGCCCTGCTTCAGTTTAAAGTGATTTCTAAAATGTGGAGAAGTAGCAATTACCACTTGGGTGGGACATGAAGGATCTATTGAGAGCCAGCCTTGAGAACCCCTGCTAGACAGCAGTCTCCAAAAACAGGGGTCATTCCCCGTGTTGGGAAGAGAGGATGTCCCACGTCAGCGTAGCAGGAGCCTGCTCTGAGCTGCTGACAGAGCTGCTGCAGAAGGGCTGGGCACAGCTGCCACAGAGGCTGCACGCTGCTGTCAGCAGCCATTAAAAACATTCAAAAGGTGAAAACTTACGGCAGCACTTAGGAAGTCCCAGGTTATTTGCTCGGTGTGCGAGGAGACCTGCATGTCGCGTTTTATATCGGTGCAAGCACCAGAAGCACATTTGGCGTGCTGCACAGAAAGCTTATTAAACACTCTGCATTTAATAAATGTGTGTGTGTGTGAGTATGGATGCTCAGCACTCGGCTGTGCGAGGAGCAGCCTTTTTTTTGCAAATGAGGCCACCTGTTCCTCCTTCCCTGATTTGACAGGTTTTAGTCTCTCTTCTCTGCGAGTGGGCGGACAGTTGGATTTGATTTACTGGATACTCTCCTCTGGTGTGATTGCAGCATAATTATATCGATAATCAGCTCTGTTTGTGGTCAAAATGTTCTCCAACACACACACACACACTGAAATCCCGGATCGTGCCATGCCTGGAAAACCTGTCCCGCTTTCTGTTTCACAAAGGTTTGGTTATGTGATAAATATAGATTGATTTCTGAGGGCTCGTAGCTGTTAGTCAATCGACAAAGGGTGTGTGGTACACAATAAAATTTACAGTTACACTTTGTAGGTATTTCATCAGGTGAGCCTGGTCCTTGTTAGAGAAGTATAAAAAATTGGAGAATCGATTTTTTGTTTGTTTGTTTACTTATTTTGATGTGCGGGTTCACCTGGAAAATGCGAAAGAGACTAAAATTGTGGAAGGGGGGTTCATGTTACACAGGAAAAATACATACATTTTTCCACCAAAAAGATTGATCAAAATCATTTTGGAGAACATAGAGTTTTTCACTCATCTGAAAGCAAAAATTGTTCTATTTGTTTAAGCTTTGGCTGTTTTTGCTATTTTTGAGCTTCAAGAAAGTATAAAGGCAGATATAATTAGAAGCATCCTTTCATTTTTAATACGTGTCATTGAAAATACATTTTAAGGGCCGTGGCTATTTTTAGATAGAGTTATTTTTCAGTTTTATTATTTTTAAATGGTTGCTACGCTGGATGCATGCTCATGGATTACCAATTGACCAAGTATTTTACCACGGGAAAAAGTTGTTCCAAGCACTTGGACTGGCTTTAAAACACACAGAGCACTTTGCCATCAACATCCATGCAATGAGTGTCTCGTGAATTCCACTTAAACACAACCCAAGTGCTTAAACGCATTGGAAGTGAGAGATCTGGAATGGGTGTGTGCTGCACTGGTCAAACCCCTAACCCAAGCCAAAAGCAGATGCAGGAATGTGCTGGGATGGGAGCTGAGCAGCTGGAGAGGTGTGGAGCGGTACCACCCGCACTCTGTGGCACCAGGAACTGGCATTTAGCAGGGGTTTTCTGCACTTCTCTCCTCGCTTCAGTTGCTACAGCCTGTGGATGAAGGTGAGGATGAGTGGTGGTTTCCAGAAAAGCTTTTAGGCAGAGGTAACCTGGCCCAGTCCGCACCAGAAGTGTCCCTTGTCATCCTGCAGGCACAGCCAGACCCACCAGCTGCCAGCACTGGAGCATTTCCTGCCTGCTCCATGTGCTCAGCTTTGGGCTACACCTTTGAACCTCCAGCAATGCTTGTACAAAACTTTTCAGGTTTTGTTTTGTTTGTTTTTTGGGTTTTTTTTTAATTTCTTTTTAACCAAAGAAGCCATTCCTGCTGAATGCTGAGTACTGAAATCAAGGCACCCCCACTGCCCACACTGGGCCTGTCCTGGGTAAACAGGCAGTGCCAGGACTGTAGGACTGATGCCTTCCAGCACTCATCAAAGCAAATAGACCCTCTCCAACTTGTGCATGCAGAGTAACTTCATCAGCCCTCCGTGGAGGATGCTATTTCTCTATCCCACTGCTCCAAAAGCTTCTTGCTTGGTTTTAAGACAATCAAGCCAAGTGTGCAGATGCCCAAGTTTACCCCACTCTCAGTGTGATTCACACCAGTCTGCAAGACCATGACAGACAAGTGGTTATTTCATTTTTGACAGAAAAAAAAAAAAAGGGAATCACTAAAACATAATTAATTGTTGTAGCAAAGGCTCCCTCTGCCTTCAGCTCCGCAGTTCTCTCAAGGAAACACCAGGCAGCAGGGGAGGGGATGTTTTTCTCACCAATAAATTCTTCATGTGGTTCCTTGGCTCACACTCACAGCCCGGCAGACCTGGAGCCAAGGCAAGCTACGATTGCCTTGACTTGGGGGGAGATGAAATGGATGACCGGATGTAAAAACGAGCAGAAGCAAACAACAATGAATAATGTTGCTGGGTTTAGTGGCTGGCCAAAGCCAGGCTAGCAGAAGATGCTCCACAACAGAGAAAGTTGTGGCTTTGCCCTGTCCTATGGCAAGGTGTGGTAAATCAGTCCTCAGCAAACTCCTTGTGCAGTGCCTTGGATTTGAAAATATTTAATACAGAAAATCAGTCCTGGCTGGCTGGGGTTTATACTGCCTTTCTGCCCTGGTCCTTCCTGCTCTTTCTACTCTCATCCTTCCTGCTTCACAGGTGACATCCCAAAACCTCCCTGGGAGAGGTGATGGCAGCGATGTCTGTGACACCTCTGGGCCTTGCGGCATCACATCACCACGAGAACATTTCCAGTAAATAAGGCAGGACTAAGATGGTTTGCCAAAGTGGAAAATTTAATTTTATTGTTGACTACACTGAAAACTGGATGTTATAGAGCTTGAGTTTTGCCTTTGTGCTCTTCCTCTTGACGGTAATTGTATGTTGTGCATCACAGTCTACGTGCAAACACCACAAATAATAACAAACCTGACACCTGCAATTAAAGTCCTTCCTGGTGCCGTCCTGTATGGGATCACACAACGGGTAGGACAGAGGAATAATTCAGCAGAGCAGTGGGAAAAACTAATTTCTTTATATACATGCTGGAGGGAAAAGGTAGAAAGGAAACCTGGCAGGGAGGAATATCTAGTACCTTGCTGCAAGTGATCTTAAAGATCACATGCCTTTAATAATATAAAAACCCATTTCATATTGATTTTCTGGCAGTTGTGTATCCTTAAATAGGCCAAGCAAAATTATAATATTTGTTTTGCTTTGTGAGCAGAAAAGTTAAATCATTTCAGCTCAAAAAAAAAAAGGGCAACAAACCCAGAGGAATTATTTCCCCAGCCACAGGGATGAAAATTTCTCAAGATCTTAAAAACATCTTTAAATAAAATTCATTGAGAAAGACAGCACTTCAAATAAGCTCGATCCTTTTTACAGAAAAAAAAGCTAGAAACTATTTACAGAGACAGATTTGTCTGATTTGGTGTCACCATTTTAGTGGTGAGGGGACAAAAATGGATCTGAATCTAGTTATGAGTCAAGTCTTCAATTAGTGTTTTGTTATCCTAAGAACAATGGAAAACTCTGGAAAGGCTGGAAACGATTCAGTGTCTGCATGCGAGTGTGTTTATGTGAGTATTTAATAGGGGTAGGTCTTTATCTTTAAAATTCCTCTTTGAGCAGAAATTTAACCAGACCTTTGGCTTCTTCATGCTGTGAAAATGGAACGTGTTAGCATTTTGCTGGTGAAACGTGTGCATTCAAAACAGAACAAGACCTTTTAAATCCCCTGGGAACCTTGTCTGATCATCTTCTCCCTGATAATGTTTGTGTTGTTCTTGCCTGGCTTTTTTTTTGTTGTTTCCTTATTTTGTGATTTTTATCTGTTCACTAAACAAATTGTTTTATCTATTTTATGAACCTGAGCCAGAGAATTTATTTATTAAGATAATTGGTCCAGAGAAAGAAAGATCAGGAGACCTTTTCTCTAGAAAATTGAACTTTAGTTAAGTGAAAATGTGGAAAGGAATGAGCTTCTTTCTGTTTCTTCTTCTGGATGAAGAGGAGGAGGGCACCAATTTTTGCTGCCTCCAGCCTCGCTGCTGTGTCACCCTTCCTTGGAAAATCCAACTGCTGCACTCTGGGAAGGAGCGTCTGCAGTGGGTGGATGGGGATGGTTAAACTACAAGGGTAGGTCCCCTCTGTCCCATTTGATCACAGCAGCAATAAATGAGTGGATAGAAGTGTTTGCTTCAGTTCTCATAAGGAAGGATGACTGCAGCTCATCCATCTCCAGCTACAGAGATTCATCCATCACTGGTGGCTTCTGCAAGAGATGATCAACTGTATCCAAGTTGCAGGTGGTGAGGCTTTGGAGAGCCGCAATTTTTTAAAATAAGGGCAGATTCTCTCTGTTTTTTCTAGGCTGTCCTACTTGAAATACTATTTCTGCATCTGAGACTGGCTGGCATTGATATCCACTAGACACAGTCCAGCCTGAGACAAGAACTCTAGACAAACCCTGCTTGTAGCTCCAACACTTAGCTTCTGTCTCTAAAGTACAGCTGGAAGTGCTTCCACTGCAACCTTCCCCTTCTCCTTCCTGTAGGCATTGCAGCTGTAATCATCCTCTCTAAGAAGGGTCTGCCTCACATGCAGTACCACGTGAAGTGTAGTGTCTCAGCCCTGTAGAACCAGTGAAGAAGAAAAAAAAAAAAGAGCTGCAGAGCTGAAATGTTTTCCTGTCTCTTGTTTTAGACTGTTCTGGTGTCACTTGTGTTGTGTGCAAAGAGAATCGAAAGAACAGACCGTGGGAAACTTTTCCTTGGTAGAGTCCCTCCAGCAGCGAACAAAATGCCAAAAGCAATATCCATGCTCTGAGCTTAATATTAAAGAGGAGGCTATTTTTAGAAGTTTTACCCAGAAAGCACGAACTTTTAGCAGCACAGTGGTGCACCAGTGAGCTGACTGTGTGCTTTGGAAAGCCCTTCTCGTGGTGAGCGCAGGCAGACGTGTCCTTGCTGAACCTCTGTGCTCAGTCAAAGCCTCTGCAGCTGGAGCCAGGCAGCAGTGAGCAGCTCCCTTCTGCTTACAGACAGTGCATGGGGCTAAAGAAACTGTGGACTCTCTGAAGAAAACATATGGGGATGTTCTCCTGTCTGGTGATCATGCTAATTTTTCCAATTACATTGTTTTTTGACTCAGTGCTTGCCAGCATTCCCCCAGCAGCGGTGCCAGGCACTGGCACGAGGCTGCTCCCGGGGCTGTGGCACAGAGGGTGACAAGATGCTTCTCTCAGCACAGCCCAGATGGAGCAACTTGAGTTTTTCCCAGAAAACCACAGCAGCAGTGCAGGGTAAACCCAGGCCACAGCACCTCCGTGTGTGCTCGGCTCTGGTTTTATTCAGAAGCCCAGATATAAAAGGCACAAACCAGCATTTGGGGTTCTGCAGCTGGGATGCAGACAGGGCAAGCAAGCTGGGATTTTGGGGAAAGCAATGGCAAGGAGGAGGTAGCAAAGCCAGGAGTATGATTCCTGCAATACCCATCAGCACACTGATGAAAACCAGAGAAAACAGGAGAAAAACTCAAAACATCCAGGGGTGTGTGTGACCACACAGGATTGATTTCACCCCACGCTGGCATTTGGGCAAGTAGGAACCAATCCCTCTGCTCCTCTGGTGAAAACCAGCCTGGCAATTAGTAGATGCTGGGTGCAAGAAATCTAATAGTTTTCGACTACTTCAAAATTTAAGTTTGTCTTCAGATCCATATTTATGGAGCCAGCACCGACCTAGAGATCTTCCCTAGCAAGAAATTGGTTGTAATTTTAAAAAAAGAAAAAAAGTTCTTTACTGATAAATTAAACCAGATTTCAAAGTGATTTTGGCAAAAGCTAGACGAGGATTTTGAGCATTGCTGTTACGTTAGTTAGAGGGTGTGATTTTTTTTTTTTCTTTTTTTTCCACGTTCCTATGTGTCAGAGCTGGGCTAGCAAAAATTCAAATATAGACCAAGTTTAAGAATGCAAGTTGTATTTTACCATTACTCCTCAGGCTGGGAGTATGGCACATATGAGAGCGTTTCACTTCCATGAGTAGCAGATGAAATAAAACATCCATTTCCTTTTCATGCACAGAAATAGTAATAGTGGCTGGAGAAAGGAGATGACAATTTATTTTGAACACCAGTCATTGCAGGGTGGTTACAGCCGAGTTAGGGCTGGTCTATGGCTGTGCTGCAGCCAGCAGGTTTTAGAGTGGTAATTTTGCCTGTCTGCTTGCCTAGGGATTGTCTGTAGGTTTTTTGAAATGAATCTGTATCAAAAAATGATCTTCAAACAGTTTTTGGGACAGGTCCTCCAGCCCATAATACCTTCCCTCCAACCCAGCAGTGTTCCCATCTGGAGCAGTTACAGCAAACTGTGCTCTCCCATTTGCTAACTGGGACCAGTTCAGTGTTAAATCGCTCATCCTGACTGTCCATCAGGTTTCTCTTTTGTTTTCACAGATTCTGATTCAGCAAGACATTAGCATATATATGAATTCAACTGCGTGACTATTTGCACTGAAATATAATAATGGCAACTATAGCAATGATAATAATTATAGTAATGAATGATGATGATGGTGATGGTGATACTAATAATAATAATAATCTTTCAGACCTAAAAGTGAAGCTTATGCTGTATTGTCCCATCCAATCCTTGCCTGAATGCTGCTGTCTGAGGCATATAGCAAAAGGCTTTATTGGAGCCAAAAGCTCAATCTGAACGGTTCACCACTCTTAATGAGTCAGATGTTGAGTTTCTTGTTTAGCCTTGAGTCAGGCAAAGCTCTCCCTGAGCTCGGCAGAAGCTTTGTGAAATCCTCGGGCTCTTGCTCATAAGGATTTTCCTTTTCTGTCCTCCTTGGCACGTTCACCTTCCACCCCACCCTGACAATCCCTTCCCAGATCCCTCTGCTGCTGGGAAGCTCAGTAGTTCTAATTCACTTCTTCAGACTGAGGTGGGGAAAGAGAGAGAAAAAGGAAAGGAGACAAAGCAGAGAGATCTATCACATCAACTCTGGGAGCCCTGGAATGTTTTGCCTCTGATTTGTGATGTTTCCTTGTGTCAAAGGCGCTTTTGGGCAGGAGCTCTGGTCTCCCTCCCCGGTCCATCCCACCAGGCACACTTGCAGCAGGGAGCAGTGCAAATTCCAGATGGCATCCTGCCTCCAGAGGGACTTCCAAGGCTTTTTGGGTTGTTGCTAAACAAGCTGCAGCCGTAGCCCCTAGCAAAAGGACTCGTTGCAAACAGAGAGGATTCAGAGCAATCCAACTTTAAACGGCAGCGCTGTTAAAGCAGCTGCTCCGCGCACCAACTCGAGCCATGTGTGCTCTAAAAATGCATCAAGTAAGTAAAGAAATACACTTCAGTGGCCCCATCCTTTTGTCTGAGGGAAGGCAAGAGGGAATTAAAAATCACTAAAAAGCAAAAACAAATTCAACTTAGAAAGATATAAACTGACTGAGAATGAAAGGGGACAGAAGGGACGCTGAAGGGAGACTTTGTTCAACTCTATCAGGAACTGACCAGCAGGTGAGGACCCCAGGCTGCCACAGAGACGTGGGTGACCTTGGCCAAGTCTCTTTGCTTTTGCTGGGCTCATGTTTTATCTGAACTGTCTTAGGTATTCAGGCTGCAAACTCTTCCCAGCTGGGACTGTCACAGCAGATTCACAGGGTGCCAAGCAGGAAAGGTCCTGAGTGATTCTGCATTTCTGGGCACTGGGTAGAAAACAGCTAAAAAGGTCGGGGGTTAATGCATGAAGATCAGGCATTACAGTGGATGTGAAAAGAGAATATAGCCTGCACCAAATTTTTCTCTCCAGAAGTCCTATTTATTTATTTTTTACATCTGCAAGGAGCCCTAACCACAGCTGAAAACCAGTCACTTCTGTGCAAAAATGAAATAGCTATTTTTGCAACGCACAGTAGTTTTGGGCAGGATATGAAGAATATTACATCTGATTGAAAGTACAACAGTTGCAGAGGTGGGCAGGATATAATTACCCAAATTGTGGTTTGGCCAGGACAGCAAAAATACCCAGTACAAAATGCCACGAGGTTGTCGATTCCTTTCAGTGTCCAGCACGAGTATCTCACAGGGCTTCCAGAGATGGCACCTCCCCCAACACGGATCATTCTCCATCCAAGGACAAGTGTAATCAACTCAATTGCTCAGCAACACTTTCTGTTTTGCTTAATAGCTTCCTTTTCCCAAGCTGTGTAAAGCCAAACCTATTCGCTTGCAAAAGCTGCCCAAAACACTGTGGCTGCAGGGAGGGAGCCAGGCCATCCTTAAAACCATGGGACACGTGTGGGGTTTGAATCCACTCTTGCTCCTTGGGGTGGAAACAGGTTCCCTGCGTGGATTAGGCAAGAGAGGTGAGTGGTAGTGATGTGCATAAATTAAGTTCAAAAAGTGCCTGACGGGCAGTGCCTGGGTTTGCCTCTGTGCTGGGACAGAAGAACTCATCAGCTCTTTGGGGCTTGGCTGGGGGTTCTTGCTTTAGTCAGAGAACCAGTCCTGAAGCTATGAACTGTAATAGGAGCAGGATGAGTGAAGGAAATCACCAAGGGAGGGGGAAAAAAAAAAAAATGAAGGTACTAGACCTCAGGTTTTCACACTCCTTTCATCATACAGAGCCTGCAAGGGTAACCAGGGAAGGGCCAAAGCCCTTCTCATCTCTCCCTGGGTCGCAGGGAGGTTGCTCCTTCTTTTCTCCCTCGGAGAATAGAAAGGCTCCTGCAATAAGAAATCATTCCTTGAACTTTGTAGGCTGGTTTTCATACGTGAGCCTTTAGACAGCTCGTTCTCACTGATTTCTACTTCTGGCAGTACTATTTATGCAACCAGACTCTCTTTAGTAAAGAATTTGCAAGAGTAAGCTGACAAACCGATTGGCAATAGGGAGGGGGGAGAAAAAAAAAAGAGCTCTTTTGCTTTTTTCCTCACTAGAAGTAATTTGTGGCTCTATATTTGAAAGCTGCTTTTTACTGAATATAAAATTACTGTAATCCCAAAACAGTCTCCAAAGTGCCACAAAGTCGTATTTATAATGTATGTTAATCTTTACATCACAAATGGCCTTCTCATTTCCCATTTTTACAATTCCTTTTGCTTCTAAGAATTGTTTTTATTTACATCTCTATGAAAAGAGAATCAATTCCCCCATACACATAGTTGCATATTCTTTGGAGTGAATATATTGATTGAAAAACCTTCTACCAGTCTTATTAATCTAAAGGAGTATTGACTAAGTACAGTTGTACATATCAGTTGTACACATGGAAAGCTCACAAAATAACAATATCAATAATGTTCTGCAACAGAAACAATCATTTTATAAATAATGAATGCGCCATATTGAATTTTACAGGTATTTGGGGCACTTTTTTACTTTTAAAGGCCCCGTGTCCAGCTTTGTTGACATCAATATAAATAAAAAATAAACCCGTTGCATTCAGTGCAGTCACATTCATGCGGAGAGCCAATATAAGGGAGCATTGAGCAGTCGTTTGTCAAACGAGAAAGTAGGACATGGCATAAGTACCATCTGTGGAGAGTGATTCATAAGACGAGAATGCAGCAAAATCAGTTAAATAAATATTACTCTTGTGTTTTCTAGTCTAAGTGGACCTTACTCCAGCACAAATCACAGTGCAAAGCCAAAGCAATTGCAGGGACATGTGGCATTTGTTATTCCAATGCCTTGGAGTAGGAGGAATTAACTCCACCTTAAACTAGAGAAAAGCCAGAGACCTGCAATTATTCTTCTCCTCGATGAGCAGGATCTCAGTCTCTGCCTGGAGGGACATGGCACAAGAAGCTGGAGCAGGCCTTAACAAATAACTGACCTGAAGCCATGAGCTTTTGAGACAAGACCTCTCACAGCCAGTGCTAATCCGTATTTCCGCTGTGCTTNGGAGTAGGAGGAATTAACTCCACCTTAAACTAGAGAAAAGCCAGAGACCTGAAATTATTCTTCTCCCCGATGAGCAGGATCTCAGTGGAGGTTTCTTGTGCCATGTCCCTCAATGCCTGGAGGGACATGGCACAAGAAGCTGGAGCAGGCCTTAACAAATAACTGACCTGAAGCCATGAGTTTTTGAGACAAGACATCTCACAGCCAGTGCTAATCTGTATTTCTGCTGTGCTTGGCCACCACAGGTCCATATGGGCACACAACCAGCACAGAAGGGCTGGAGGGGTTGGCTCCATTTGCAGGGGGAAGCAGGCCCTGGGACACGGGATGAGCAGTGCTGGTGTGCAAAGCTTTCTGTGTCAGCACAGCTGAGACCCAGACCCAGCTCTCAGGGCATGGGCAGGTTGGGCAGATGAGGGGATCTGCTGGTGCTTTTAGGAAGCTGCAGGAGCGTCTGAGGTCTTGGAGATAGAGGTGAGGGAGGCTGCAGAATGAAGACCCCTCTCAGGCTGGTTTCTCACCAGGATTTGACCAAAGAGTACATGTCCAGTCAGGGAGATGAGAGGAGGACAAATATAAAAGCAGTGCTCAAATGTCATCTAGAAAATAAATAAGGTGAGTTGTGGGCAAAAGCATTTCATGTGCCTTCTCCTCTTTTTCTCTCAAGATTGGGTTTTGCAGGGAGTTTGCTTTGTGTGTGCTCTGCTTCAGAGAAGGAGCCTGTGGTTTTCAGAATTTTGATTCCATCAGAGTCGTGATATCCTTCACAGCTAGAACAAAAATTGACGTAATAAATACTTTAGCAACAAGTAAGACAATTTAAAGTTACTTTAAAAGATACAAGATTGTTATGTTGAAAGACACCACACATCTTTTATTTTTTCTTCACTATACAATTATCACTTCAATCATCAGAGGTCATAAAGGTCACATCTACATTAAGTGTTCAATATCACCAAACTTGAGTGGAACAAAGCCCCTTCTCAAAAGGAATCTGAAACGTCAAGTGATCAGAACAAGAGAAAAATTAGAAGGAAAAACACAACATGGCTCGTCCCAGCAGGCAGCAAACCAAGGAACAGGCCTCAGGTCCTGTGGCTGAGAGCTGTAATTTTTCTTCCAGCCTCCGTGGCCTCTCAGTTATCTTTTCTATTCATATCTGTTCCTTCCCCTTTAGCTATTGTCATACTCTGTTGTGGACTGCAGTGGACTCGATCCAGGAGGAAAATGCCCTTTAGTTATCAAGGATCAGATGGATATCTGGAAATTTGGTGCTTTGATTTAGTACCCTCAAGCTTTAAATTCTAATTTCAGCAGTGCTGGGGCTTGGGTGTGCCACTGTGGACAACTCCCTCATTTTGATCCGGTTAATCACAGCTACAGTGACTCAGGCCCATTCGAGCAAGCAAGGCTGGGACCCAGGAGAATGTGTCTCCCTCTGTATTTCCAGAACTTTTTGTTATTGCTTGTTCCCATAATAAAAAGGGAAAAGCATTTCTTTGCTGGCATTTTGGCATTTCTGCTGCTGTGACTCATCAGAGGTATGTAACAACAAGAGGAAACTTTTTCCAACTTATTGGCACTGGAAGGAGGCAAAAGTTTATTTTAATCCAGTTGCTTACATTTTCCCTCTTCTTTTACAATTCCATTTGTAAAAGGGAATGCAAATTACTGACACAATCTTAAACATGCAAAGAAGATGATAATTTAGAAAATTTCATGGAACGTACAATTCTAAATCTCTACGGAAGTGCAAAACATTAAACTCCACCAAGTTCTAGTATTTGGTCACTGTCTGAAGGACAAAGGATGCTGAAAACATTACAAATGCACTAGCTTAATTTTTCAGTTTGTGATGGATTAGCTTTAACATGCATTTTAATTTGTAGTTGGATTTTATCAGCTGTAGACAAAGTTTGATAATCTCTTCTTGTTTAATTAGCACAATCCTCTTAGGAAGGAGAAATGCACAGACAGTAGTAATTTATGTTCTCTGACAATTTCATACTGACAACCTGAAATATCTTCTGTCTTTAAAACGTACTTACATGTCGTTCTTTCAAACGTCTTCGTCCTACCTTCTCTTTCTGTAGTGCATGCCCTTGTATGGGGAAAATAAAGAGAGGGAGTTTACACTATAAAATAATTCCTCTGCATAAAGAGCCAAGAGAACGTGTAAATAGACTGCATAAATAACAGCTGGCTCCTTAGAAATCAAGAGGAACACTCAGAGAGAGGCTCCTCCGTTGCGCTGCTTGATATGTGAATCCACTCATTAACACTGGGGCTTTACTCTGGGTTGGGTTTGGGGGTTTTCTTTGCATGGCTGGGGGCTGAATTTGACCCTTTGTTTCCATGTTTAACAAGCATTTGTTGTCCTGGAGAGTTGAATCCTTTATCTGGGGTGGAAGGCTGGTATTTTCTTCTGGTGTAAAGCAAAGAAAGTTTCTTGCTTCCGTTCAAGTTCCATCCCGTAAATCCATGCTTTTCACGGTGAGGCTGTTCCGGTTTGACCTGCTGTGGGCAGGGGCTGCTCGTGGAGGTCCATGGGACTGCCTTTGTCAGGAACTGGGACTTGTACCCTCTCCATCCCTTTCGGAGTCCTGCCTGTATCACCAGGTTCATGAGGTCAGCACAGAGCTCCAGGAACACGGGCTGTAGGAGGGGAAGGGAATGCACTGAACCACCCCATCGAGCTGGGGAGCTGGAGAGACGCCCTGAGCCCCCTCCTCTGTGCCAGCAAAGCCTTGCTGGGGCAGAGGGCAGTGACCTGTGGCTGTTCAGCTCATCCACACGGCCAACACGGCTGTCCCTGCCGACTTCAGGCAGGCCTTGCCCTTCCACTGGGAAGAGCTCTTTGAGTTCCATGGCATGTAGGGCCAGCAGGAGCAAGTTTGAGCTTGCTCTATATCACATACGTGCGTACGTATAACCGTAGAAACCTGACATAAATTTTTTAGTGCATATTTTACACTGCTAGTCTTTTTAGGTCAGACTTTAAAAGGACTGAATATAGTTTTTTTCACTCTTTCCTTCCTTTGACTCTGTTTTTAAAAATCAAAATCTTCCCCTCTGATTCCGGCAAGCCCTAACGGTAAATTAATGCTGTTGTAATAACCTGGGATGTGCCTTTGGAAGGCTTCAGAAGTCTCTTTTATTGCAGCTGCATCCAAAAAGCTCTATCCAGTTCCCAGCCCTCTGTGAGGCTGTTTTCCCATCCTTCCCTGCCAGTTTCCAAGCTGGAACAGATGAGCATTGCTCTGTACCCACGGATGGCTGGAACAGCACTGTCAGAGGTATCATTTTCAGACTTGTGGTTTCAGTATGCTCATTCTGACCTTTAGGGGAAGCAACAGTGCCCTGACATTTAGGCTGGTTTATATCCCCTGCAATCCCTTTTCAATTAAAACTCATATCTACAGTGCTCCCTCTGAGCACCCCACAAACATTTATGATAAATCCCCGATGAACCAGCACTGAATGGGCTGGGCAGTGCTTCCACCTGGCTTCCAGGCTGCTCTCAGCATCAGAAATCCTTGATGTGAGCCTCTCTGGATGTATTATTTTGATCATGAAGATCCCAGAGCTGCCTTAAAAAGCCGTGGTGTTTCCGATGGAGGCAAGGTGGGAATATTCCAGCCTTCATCGGTGCAGAGCAAGAGGGCTGCTTTCCATGTTGATGAGGCTGGAGGGGGTCCCCGTGGGGAGCTTGTCTCTTAATGATGTGTAAGAGTGGCTGCTGGATCAGGGAGAGGCCGGGAGCAGCCAGCCACGGAGATAACTCCATCCTCTGCTTGCAGTGGCTGCCCTGTGTGGTTGTGAGCTGCTACATCAGAAATACTGTGCAAAAATGCCCTTAATGAATTAGCTGCTAAGCCCTGCTTCCCCTGAATTATCTGGTTCGCACCGACGTCTCTACCTTCTCATTTTGCCTTTGAAGTGGCTTCTTTGAAAGCTCATATTCTGTGTGCTCAGGCTCAGTGGACTGGGATCACACTCCTTAAACTCCTCGCCTTTCCTGATTATGCTTTTCAGAATAAATTTGTGCAGATATTGTTGCATTTTCTTGCTTAATCTCAGCAGGCAACTTTTCTTTAAAGTATCTTCAGGCAATTACTACTCATCCCTTCCCGCAGCAGCTTTTCTGACATGGGACACAGCTTTGGGGTGACAAGATCCAGATCAAAGAGTGCTCAAGCGTTGTTTTTCTTTTGCACTAACACTGCTTTGGGCCAACACGTGAAGGAAGATCTCACCCATGTTTGGAGACCCCAAAGCAGAGCATAACTCAGCTTTTGAAGCAGTGATTTATCACTGACTTTGTGGCCAAGGAAAGGGTCTCAGCAGGAATCTCAGCTGAAGGAACTGAAGCATTAAGGGAGCGTTGCTGTAAAATATAAATGACAGCAAGTGTACCCATTTTTATCTGGGATGGAATAGAGTTTATTTACTTCTTGGGTGTACAAAACAAACGAGTTTGTTCCCTTTTTTTGTTCACTTCTGTTCAGCTGCTTTTCTGGTTAGTGCAGGATGTTTGCAATATTGACTTGTTCAGACTCCCTGGGTTGTTTGTAGGATGTTTTCAGACTGTTTTTAAACAGGTTGTTGTTGTTGTTGTTTTATGTGTTTTGCTGCAGGCCATAGTCAGCAACAGGAGTTAAGTGCATTATTCATAGAGGTGGTGGGAACCTGTGCACAAGCTAGATAGAAAACCCAAGATTTCTGCTACAGTAAATCACATCCTGCCTTTCCTTATCAGTAAATATTACTACAATTATTATTAAAATGTTAATACTATCAGCAGTGTTTTGCAGTGCAGGCATTGGGAGGCACAGCTGAGCTTGTCTGACCTGATCAGCTGAGGCAGTGCATGCATACTAATGAATTCATTGCCTTATTTGTCTCCTAAGATGTTTTAAAAGGTAAATTAGTGTTCTTCTACCTGGTCTTTAATGAATGTCTTACATCCTGCATTAGGAACTCATTTACTTTCCTAAACTATTGCCAGCACCAGTCATGAGGAACAGTTAGAAATCTGCTGGTGCAGGAAGCCGTAGTCTTCAGAGCTGCAGATTACTTTGATAATGGGATTTTTTCTCTTTTCACACCTATGCTTGCAGCTAGGATAGTGTTTATATCCATCTGATGAACTGTATTTGAAAGATTACTGGAATAATTAAGATTTCAAACAGAAGCAGTTGCACATTCCCCTTTTCTTTTCCTATCAACACATACATAGGCAGCTGTGCCTTCTACTATTGTAAATAAAAAGAATTATTGATGCTCCCTTGGCATCTAGGGGCTGTCTTAAATGCAGTGCTATCATTTCCTCAATATAGCAGTTTTTCAGAGAGACTTTTTATTTTACACAACAAAAATGGGTTATTTTGCTTTGCCTTGTGCACCCTGACATCTCCACAGGGACTGTAACCCACCTTCCCTCAGGAGTCACCGCTCTCGGACACTGCTGGGATAGAGACCATTCAGTATATGTAGTTCATAATAAAGACTTATCTTTTTGGGGTTGATAAAATATGAGGAAACATCACACGGGGAGAACTTGAGGTTCATTCAATCTGCTCTGGCAGTGGCTATTAACAGATGAAGCCAGGAGCCCTCCAGATGTGAGCTCCTCTAGTGCATCTCCTCCAAGGAGCTGCTTTTTCCTGTCATTCTCAAGGCCTTGCCGCAGTTATGATCTTTGTGAGCTGGTTCAAACCACTGGGGCTTTATTTAGGCTGTGGTTCCCCATGTCCTGTGCCACGAGAGCAGAAATTCAGGAGGGAGGGCTGCGAGCAGGGCACCGTCCCCATCAGCTGCTAAAGGCCAGAGCACTTTACAAGCACCCAGGCACCCTGGGCTGTCTTGTCACTGCCAGGGCCTAGATAAACATGGGATGCATGTTTTTCTCTGAAAAGTCTCACCCTGTCTGTCTCTGCTTTCACGTCCCCACTCAGAAAGTGAAGATAAGGATCCTCGGCACCCTCCCGAGAGAGCGGGGAGAGGTGTTTGTTTACGTGTGTGACAACCAGAAACACAGAATTACAAACGTCTTTTTTAATGTTGCTCTGGGGGAAGGGAGCGGATTTGAGGAGGTGACAAGAGGGAAGTCTGGCTAATGAATGACAAAGTCCAGGTCCCTCTCAGTCTCTGCTGCTCGGTGACAAGTTTTATCACTCTGATTTCATGTTCCAGTAATGTGAGCATTGCAAGCACGGAGTGAGAGAAGGGCCATGGCCGAGAGAGCCTTCAGTTTAACTGAGCAAGAGATGAAAAAACAAGGAGAAAAAGAAGGCCCGGAGCACGGGGGCCAAGCCCACATCTCCAGGACTTTTCCCCATTGCTCTGTGCGTTGGACCAGGCTTTTCCCCAGAAACACCTTGTGTGAATGAAGCAATGGCCCGAGACACGTGGCATGGGATGTCCTTGTCCCTGCACAGCGTTGGTGCAGCTGGACTTTGCATCACCAGAGCCTTTGGGTGCCAATGAGTGTTTTCACAGAGATAATAACAGGCACAATAACCAGCCCTCTCTGGATAATTTCTTTGACTGATTTAGTCATTGAACATTTTCAAATTAAATATAAATTTTTAAAAAAAAAGTGAGGAAGAAGGAAAAATATGGTTGGTTGCCTACTACCCATTTTAGAGTGTAATATTTCTGACAGTATGTGTAAGTTTCTCCATGGACAAAAGATCTCGTGATTTATTGAGCCATTTATTAATTAGAAGATTACAGCATGACTGCTTCCCAGTAGCACCAAAAAAACCCCCAGACTTAGAGTCAATTATAAATGCTGTAAAAGGGTATAAGAAGATTCATAATCCAGCTCACATATTCTTCTTGCTTGAAGTTATCCATAAAAACACTTCAAATATGTTCAATATTAAACCTGCTAAATCCTCTTCAGCAAAAAGACCTTTCATTTAGGTAGACGCTGTTATGCCCATTCTTAGACAGGTCAGGTCTAGAGGCATAAAATATGATTTCAGCATTAAAATCTCTCTGTATCCTGACCTAGGCTGTGCTCCTCATGGAGGCTTCTGTGTTCCAGTGCCTGAAGAGGTTCTGTCCATTCCCTGTGACGTTTCCTCCAAGCTTTTCATCCCTTTGCCCTTTAAGGATCAGCTCTCTGCCCTTAAAGCACTGCTAGAAACTGCAGCTCCTGACATCTGTCCCTCCAACATCTTCACTTTTGTGAAACAAGAAAATCTGATCCTTGTCTTTTGCTAAGAGTTTTGTTCCTATTTCCCGCAGGATTTCTTTTTTTGTCAGTTTAATAGCCACAAGCTCTCTCTTTGCGCTTGATAATCCCTTTGATCTTCTTCACTCATTGCTCAGCACAGTGCCATAAGGATGTTACTACCTTTAATCTTTCTGCCATTGATCAGTAATATTCCTGTCTGCTGCTTCTCTGTGATTCCTTTGCTGAAATTGCCACTACATCCCCTCTATGTTTTCGTGGAGGAGGTGTCATAACGTGGGGAGCGCTGCAGGAGAAGATCATAGATGCTGGAATGAGTTAAAGAGCTTGAGGGGAAGGGCTAGGACACTAAGAGCAAATTTACTGGATGCTTTACATATTTGTACTGTAATTTTTTTTTTTCAAGATGGGAAAAAAAATACATTTAATCATTAAATTTACATTTAATCAGTTCCTGGTCTTTTGAGCTGTCTCTGTTTCCTTTCTGTTCAAGGCATGAATTCTATAAAATCTATGAGCTCCCATTTCTAGTGCATCTCAATGGTTTGTGGGTGGAATGATATCCTTTTACAAGGCAAATAGGAGATTTCCAACTCAACTCGAGATCTGAGAATACCCAGCTTTCCTGCTGCTCCCTGAAGTAGGTCATTGCCAAGAGCAGATTAGCTGATGATGTCGCTGGTGATAACAGGGGATGCAAAGTAAAACCTAACCTTCTTTCCACAGCTATATTGCCTAGCAGCAATAGTAATAACTAAAAAAACATTTATTGTGAGGAAAGTGAGGCCAGCATGACTCAGAGCCTCACAAAAGGTAAGCACTGGATCAAGAAGAAATCTTTTGCATATGCTCATTATTCTGGGTATAATTACACTTCACGGCAAATGGGCTTCACCTGCCACATTTTGTATATAGGTTTTTAATTGTCTAAGTTGTGAGGCGGAGGAGGAAGGAGGCAGATTTGGTTGTGCCCATTATATGTATGAAGAGCCTTTGCAAAACTGTAATTCAAATATGAGTCAGAATTTTGAGTGCACCGAGGAGCGAACCACAGTTACCAACTTTTATGGAACTAAGATTGTAATGTATCAGTGGGACAAATAACTTTATGTTAATCTGTTAATCATCTAAAAAGGGCACCGTTTGGGGTGTTAGATTCAGCTCATACTTTGTTACAGAGGTGAGATCTGCTCTGACACAGGTATGGAGATGGAAAAGGGGCGTCCCCAAGATCCCATTTTTTAATAAGCCCTTCCAGATGGGCTTCTCCTGTGGCTGTGTTGGCTGGGGGAGATCAGATGACCTTTGCTGGATGCTTATTCCACTAGTGCCATCTCTGCCTACTATGGTTGAGGTAGTGCCATCTGACCTGCTTTATCTCTTTTCCTTTTTTCTTAGTTGGTTAAATAAGTAAAGAACTTCCTGCTTGTTTTAATTCTAAGCAAGCAAGAGATACTGCTGCTCCACTTACATGACTGAAGGTCTTATATTTCCAGAGGGATTCTCCTCCTCACAGCCCCATGTTTAGATTTGCTTTTTAACCAGAAGTGAAGACAAGTTCCTCTACCAGACCACAGGTTGCTGCTGCTGAATTGTCGGGATTTATGATGTATGGCAGAGTGTCACTTGTACAGAGAGAAATTATCCTCTCCACTCCCTCTGTATTTACACCTTGTATCTGTGAGTTATCACATATTTTCCTGGCCAAGGTCTTGATTGCCAGAGAAAAGAATAATGGTCTTAAGGGAAAATTCCTGTCTGGCTTCACCTTGGAACCTGGAGGGTGGTTATTTCCAAACACCCACCCAGGCTGTGCACAGAGAACTGCACAGAGGGCTTCATCCACCTCCTGATCCCATGTCATGCAATTCTGCAAAACTTTTTTCAAATGTTCCTCAGTTTGGGGACATTTGTAGGTTTGAAGGGAGCTGAGGAGCCCACCTGGGACCCAAAGACTACCATCACATATTCACAGGCCAAAGCCAGGCTGTCAGAGGGACTGGCTGTCACCTGCAGCCCCTTTTGGTCACTGTCACTCCCGTGAGGACCCCCAGTGCTCCCAGCCCCAAATCCCAGCCTGGCAGGTGTCCCCTCTGCAGGCCACAGTGCCGCCAGCTGGTTGGAAAGCTGGAGGCTTCACTTGCAGCATGATTTGCTGTTTCTTGAATTATTTATTGCAGTTATGCTGGTGATCCACACAAGTGGTGCTGCTGTGCATTGTATCCAGATGTCTGCAAACACACGCCCAGGGCCAGATCCTAATTTTAGCTGCCTCTGCAAAATATTCTCCTCTGGACTGAGGCCCTGTTTGTGCTCCTGGTGAATTCTACAGCCAAGCAGATTGCTGGCTTAGGGAGCTAAATACTGCTGCTCTGAAAGACAGGGATCAGGAAGGGCACAGATTTGAGCTGTGCAAGATGATTAAGTCAGGCTTCTTCTCCACGTGGAGACCTCTTGCATGGCCAAGAGGCAGAGAGTGGGGCCAGGGCACTCCAAGGGTAAGATCATCTGCTCTAAAGACACTGCAGACGTGCAGCTCTACCCCGTCATTCCCCGGTGCGTGGCAGAGCCCCAAGGCTGCAGATCCTGATCACGCTTTGGTGTCACGTGGGAGCTGCAGATGAGGTCCTGGAGCTTTAGTGAAGTCAGGGCTGTGATATTCATAACACCTAAACCTGTCATCAGGAGCTACTGTCATCCAACCCGCTGTTCCTCATCTGAATGAATTGCTAAGCATGCATAATAACACGCATCTATTTAGCAACAAATATAAGTCGTTTATCAGGAACTTGGTGTCAGGATGGGTTTTGCTTCATTCAGTGACATGTGGGGCCAGCCTGGGAGATGGAGTTGTGTCCCATTACCTAAAAACTCCCCAGGGAAAATGGCCACACAGCATATGCCAGAGTCAGGGGTTTATTTATTTGGGCAGTTCTGAGTTGTTCATATACTGTTTTGTTAAGAGTTTTGGGCTGAAGTTTATTTCTGTGTTCTCCTGATCAGTTGGCTCGTAGGTCAGTTTGAGCAGTGGGTACAAAAGGAGTAAATATAGGAAAATCCACAGGATGTGTGAGATGGGGAACCAGTCCTGTTTTTCTCATAGTCCTCTTTGCTTACCAGACTAAGCAACTAATATGTTAGGAAGCTGAGTGTGTAGGAGCACACCAGGCTGCCCCAGCATGAGCGAGTTTTTGCACTGGACTCACATCTCTATTTATTGTTTTCATTACTATTGACACTGATGGTAATTCTGTGTGTACAGCACCTCCAGGCTGAGCATTTGGGGCGCGGTGGAACTTATTTCAGAGTGATGCAGGAGGCTTAACAACACATGATTCAAATCCATGCTGCTTGCAAAAGGCATAATTTTTCTATGGTGTGTTACAATTATGGTATGGTGTGTTTATTAATAATAAAAGTCTTGTTGGGAGGCTTTCTGGCTGAAGTGCTGTGAGAAATGAGATGCTTCCACCATCTCCCAGTGGGCCTCCCCATCCCAGACAGCAATACCCTAATTAACTTTTGTCAAGTGGCCCTTTGAAACTCGGAAAATGAAGTGATCTAGAGGTGCCTGCAGATCTGTAGCTGCTACCTGAAAAATTGCTTTCTATTCTCCACCAGGAAAGAGGGGGAAAACCCACTTGGTACTGTTCAGTTTTCCAAATGTGGTGTGTCCTGAAACAGCAGATGCACATGAACTTGGGGGAATGGAGCAAACCCCAAAACTGTCAAGATTCATACATGAAAGGACAAAAGGGGAGAAATAAAAAAAGGAAAATCTTCCAAAAATTGCATGGCTCTGTAAGAAACATTTATGCAAAAGGTGGTAACAGCATTTCTCTTAAAATGGAAAATAATGATGAACTATTGATACTGAAATATTTAGTGTCCATTTGAGGAAGTGTTAAAAATCAGCAGTACAGCTTTCCCCAAGTCTGCATACATATGTAAAATCAAAAGCATAAGTCATAAATTCCCATCTCACTCATCTTCACTCTCTCCCAAATTCATAGATTTTAATACCAGAAGAGACTATTATGAAAATTTTTTCTGACTGCTGAAGGGACCTTATTTCCATACAAGGGTCCTGCTGAGCCTTTCTCATCCCTACAGTTTCCTCCCCACCCTTGGAGTTCACATTTCCCTGGGGTCCTGCAGCTCCAGCAGCACCTCTGTGTTCCCGCTGCCACCCCTGGGTACACAAAATTGCAGAATTGGCACCTTTGACTGCAAGCTTGTCGGGACAGGAGGGATGTCGTCTGTTCCATGAACTGCCTAGCACATTTTTAGCACAGCACTGATAATAATCACACTCCTGAAATGTGTTTTCTGAGCATAGAATGACTTTGGTGTCTAGCAAATGTCTTGGCTAATTCCATCAATACTTTAGATCTTGAAGATCCTACAAGGAGCCAAGGATGCAGTTTTTAACCTGGAAATAGGCAATATTTACCCAACACCAACCCCACATCAGGAGCAAGAGACTTGGCATCTCTCAGCCCAATAAATATCCTCAGAGCCTCCCTCCCTTGTGGGTCCAAACACACCCCAGCCTCTCTTAATGCTTTCCTTCACTGCATTTCTACCCGCTTTTCTCTAATACAGCATCTCTCCTGTATGAAAGATTTTCACTCCCCTATGTCCAAACCCCAAAACTTCTATTTTCCAAGGAAGAGTGGGGTCTTTGTCAATCCTGTTTCCTGCACACAAATACATTTTTTTATATGGGTAGTGTTCCAGCTGTTTATACATGCCCGTGTATGTGTTCATGGCTTATAAAAAATCAGCATTTCATTGTACCTGCGTGTATATGTAATAAGAAATGGACATTCATTTCAACCTCAATCTTGTTATTACTTCCACAAAATACACCCCTAATAACATACACAAAACTGCACAATTTTACAGTGCTGAATTGTTTTGACTTCATTTTGAGCAAGGAATCTGGGCTACAATGGGGAAGTTCATGAGATCATAAATTCTCACTTTTAAAACTGTGCCAGACACTGAAACCACCAACTACTCCTTTCACACACATAAGTATTATAATTACGGACTTTGCAAGGTAAATTTGAACACAAATGCTTGCTTTATAAATGTAAAGACACGTAAATGTTAATTATATGGTCTTTCAAGATAACTAATTAATTTTTTAAGGGATAGGTTTGGAAAGTGCCCCTTTGAAGGGTGCCTAACAATCTGAGCAGCTGTTGACGTAAGGTATTTTTTGCTGCATATTGTATTTTCTAGTGATAACATAATAGGCATAAATTTTATGCACGGTAAATGTAAAAATGAAGATAGAGTTTGAAATTGTTGGCTGTTCAGGAGGCTGCACATGACATTTTATTGTTGGACAGTATTTCACATAAAGCTCAGAACAAGTCTTTTTGACTGTAGATGCTTCTTTTGTTTAATTTAAGTCTTTGAATAGTATTTTAAGAGTCATTGTCGACTTTTCAACTTCTTGCCTCATGGAATCGTGATATTAATTTATACAGACTGTAAACCTGTGTCATTTCCAATATTGCAATTCACCATTCCTCTCTGCTTAAATAAATCATGCCAGTTTTTAAACGTAAAAATACTTTTTCTGTCAACGCTCCACTGCAGCTTTTTGTTTAACCTAGTTATTTCACAGGGTGAATTTTTGCTCCTGATACAATTATCTCTAATTGAATGTGATTAGCTGTCCCTCAGGAGTGGCTCAGATGTAGGAAGGTGACTGTCCCTGTGCTTATGTAGCTAAAGCACAGCCCATGGTCTTACCCACCCCTGGGGTCAGACCCACGAGCTGGGAAAGCTCTTGCCTTTGGAAGATGTGAGCTCCCTGCTCTTCTTTGTGCATATTTCATGCATTTGTGAGAGTTGGACACAGTTTCTTGCTACAAACTAATGATTTCCTGGTTTCTCCTAGCTTTCTTCAGATGATGTCAAAGCAGTTTGGATGCCCTCAGGCGTGCAGGAATTAACACACCACGTGGCAAAGTGGGGCTTGCCACCCGAGTTCAGCCGAATCACACCCATCTGACACCATGAAGTCTGAGAGAAGGAGGAACAAAGGCTCTGAAAGTGCTTTTTCAGACCCAGCTTCCTCCCCATGCACAGGGATGCAGCACCTTGTGTGGATAAGCTGCTGCTCTGCTGGGTTTTGGCTCTGTTATATCCCAGCACAACGCTGGGTTTAGCAGAGGAAAATTAATTAATTAATTCTGCATTATTAAAGCAGACTGCTGGCTTTGCTCTTCTCCCTATAGAAGAGGAACTCTTCATGGGGAGAAGGCTCAGCGTTGTTCGCAGGGGTTTCAGACTGCTTGGTCTCCTGGGACGTGACCCAGCTGGATTCACACATCCCCGAGCTCCCCGCCAGCCCTGCAGCCTCCCTGGAGAAAGGAGGGTTTGATCCACTCAGGTTCCAAAATGCTTTCATCTTTTGCTTTGTGGGATGCTCACATGCTAATATTTTGGAGAGCTGGTGCATTATCCCTGTGCTGCCTCTGTGCCTGCTGTATGGAAATTCATCTTCTCCAGAACTGTTTCTGTGTGAAGTTGTGGTTCAGGCCTATTATCATTATTTAAAGTCACTTTTGCAGCAGCGTAATAGTAAAGCTTTTTATAAAATATATTATCAGTCTGAACTTTGTTGTTAGCAAGAGAAAACAGGAATAACAGCATGCTGGGTTCAGCCATCAATATAGAGGGTGTATCATCAGTCAAATCCATAAAGCTTTTAAGCTGTCTTGTTTTAAATTAAGGTTTACAATGCATTACAATGGGATACTTAAAACAGTGTACACATTTTAACGGGTCCTCGTGACTCTGTAAGTACTCTCTGATTAGTAGGTCTAAACAGAGCAGACTTGATCCAAAGCTGACTTTTATAATTAAATCCATTTATTTTGAAGGATGTTACCTGTATTTTATAGGGGAGACTGAAGGCTCTGTTTTCATTTCTCAACAAAGGCAAAATTAAATTGGAACCAGTTTTGACATTCACCAAAATCTAACAAGACTTGCTAAAACAGTTGAATCAGAAGATTGTCATTACATGGAGATTTTGGGCAGGATTGAGGTAGTAAAGGGGAAATATGCAAAAAGGGGCCATATTTATAACTCTGGTACATATGCCATCCTTTAAAACAGCGCTTCCATGTCTCAGACAGTGTCAGGGCTGCACGGTGCTGAACGCCCTTTGGGTACACCAGGGTGACATTAACGTGCTGCACAGATCTCACATTCATTTAGACACCACAGAAAGGATGGAAAGCGGAACAGATGTGAAATGTCTGCAGTCAGAGACCATCCAGCAGGAGAACTGTGATTACAACCAAGGCTCCTCATTTGCAGTCTGAATTCAGCTGCTCTGAATTCAGCCAGACAAAATCCACGTTCTGTTCCTGGTCACAACGGCACATCCTGGCTGGTGGCTTTGTAAGAGAAGCCCTGCTTAATTTCTAAGAGTAGATGCATCATTTTCAGCTGCAGAAGGTCCCACCTAAACCTCCTCCCACACTGCCAAGCACCTGCTCTGGATCTAGGTGCTTAACACGGGATGGGACAGGTTGGATATGTAGACACGGTTTGGTTTCCAGACCAAGGCTTCCCCAGCAAACCTGCAAAAGTGGCCTTCCACCTGAAAAATTTGGTGATGCACGCAAAGACAAAGAGTGGGGAGATGACTTGGGATACAGAGACTGTGGATGCAAACATAGGTGGCAGGAAAATTTAACTTGGTGCTGGAAAATCGCTTTCCTCTTCCCTTTTCCATTTAGAAATTTGTCACCCCATTGGCGAGAATCTTTGGGGTTGAGCAGAAGGTCTGCAGACAAACAGGAGAGGAGGAGTAAAGAAGAATACACAGAGAGATGGCGATGGAAGAAGGTCTCTGTGGGGAAAAGTCAGGTGTACATGGACCTGTGAGGTGAGAAAGGTCCTGATGGCAGTGGAGGAGATCAGGAGTTTCAGGCTGAATCATAATTGTATTTCCAAGTGTGACTGCTCTCTGAAATATTGGCTGGCAGTGTTAGGCTAGAAAGAATAAGCATCTAAGTGTCACATTCAGCCCACATTACACTAATGGTATTTGAGTCATGCCTACAACTGGTGCAAAGGCGGGAGAAATCAGAGCCAGAGATCAAAAGCTCAGATCAAACCTAAATATTCTCCTCACAGACTTACTAAAGGTTGTGGTCAAGGCAAGAACTGGCATTTAACTTTGACTATACAAGACTGACAACTAAATGATGGGGAAATCAAAAGCCAGTTTAATTGTTGCCTGCTGTTATTCTCAAAATGACCGGCTAATTAAATATTTATTGTTTACTGGTTTCAAGCATACATTTGGCATGTTGGGATGCTGTGTAATCAGTAGATCATACATTTCCCCAGAAGGAAATAGTGGCCTCACAAAAGCCTGTTGTGAGGATTAGCTGGCTAATGGGCTTGACTCACCCCCCGGAGCACCGAGGGTGCGATTTGCAGTTGCGGTTCTGAGCTCCCAGCTGGAAGTGCTTCATGCTTCCATTCCACCTCCCAGCAGGGGGATGCAGCTCTTCGCCTCCAGCCCAGGCTCTCTCCAGCCCTTCCAGCAGAAGCTGCCCACCAGAAGCAGTGATTTAGCACAGCTGGCTCCATCCTCCGCTCCCTTTCCTGCCTTTCCCTCCTGTCTGGCCGCGTCCAACTCCTGTGCCTGATGGCTCACTGACTGCCCTGAGCAATGAGATTCCCAAAGGGAAGCTTCCCTCCAAGTGGGGATGTCTGAGACTCCAGAAACCAGGACGCTTTCTGCTTGGGCTACAAACTATTGACTGTTTCCACCAGCAGGAAAAAGAGAGATCCTACATGATCCCACACTCCTGTCAAGCCTTAGATGGATGATGGTCCTTTGGGCCCAGCAGTGACGTGTGAGAAATGGGAATAATGCAGACCTGTGAAGATGAACAAAGTCTTAAGATGGGCAAGGAAAGGGAAGAAGGGCAGAGAAGCTGGGGAAGGGTCTGGAGAACAAGTTCTTTGAGGAGCAGCTGAGGGAGCTGGAGCCGTTCAGCTTGGAGAAAAGGAGGCTCAGGGAAGAACTTATTGCTCTCTACAGTGACCTGAAAGGAGGTTGTAGCAAAATAGGGGTCAGCATCTTCAAAGTAATAAGCCATAGGCCGAAAGCAAATGGCCTCAAGTTGCACCAGGGGAGGTTAAATTGGATATTAGCAAAAATTTCTTCACTGAAAGGGTGATCAAGCACTGGCACAGGCTGCCCAGGAGAGTAGGGGAGTCAATATCTTGGGGGATTTAGGACTTGTAGATGTGGTACCCGAGGACGTGGGTTTGGCAGTGCTGGGTTAATGGTTGGAATTGATATCTTGGAGGTCTTTCCCAAACTAAATGACCCTGTGTTCCTTTGTGCTCCCAGCTGCAACTGCAGCATCTCAGGGGTGTTTTAGTGTGGGGGAGAAACATCTGCACCACACCGTGGCTGGAATGGCTGGCAACACCTGGGAGTCAGAGCTGAGAGATGCTCCTGCGAGCCCTCGATGGATGCAGTGCCAGCTGCTCTGGGGACAGGAATCCCACCCAGATTGCACAGCATGAAACACTTCGTGCCTCCAAGGAGCCTTTTTTCTGATTTCCATCCCCGAGCAGCACAGAGGGGTCTCAGCAGACTGTCAGCCTCACTCGTTCCTGCCTAGCAGAGAGGAAGGCAGGGGCAGCAGGGCACGGGGGGTGCCAGACCAGCCACTCTCAGCTGCAAACATTGCAGGGGCACAGAGCCAAGCTGCGAGTGAGCAAGGCTTGGGAACGCTCACGGGCCTGGAGACAGCCTCACTAGGAAGGAGGAGGAGAATCCAGGCAAGCCAAGCCAGAAGGAAGGTGGGAAAGTCTGAAGAAATGAGAGTGGGCTCATTGCAGGGAGTTTCAAACAGAGCTATCCCCACTAACAACCCAGCCTTTTTAGTTTAAAAAAAAAAAAAAAAACAAAAAAAAAACACCCAAAAAAAACCACCAAACAACCAAACCAAACCAAAAAAAAAACCACAAAAACAAAAGCTGGTATTTCCAATTCCTCAATTAAAATGTAATTTACACCCTGCGCTCTCCCTCAGATAAAAGCATGCTTTGTTCACTGAAGTGTGAAACAATATTTACAGAAACATTTTGTGGCTTAATACGCTGCTCTGACGGAGGAGCCGTCTGTGCACACACGGACCGGCCCAAAGGCAGCTCCCACTCCGGGGCTCCAGGGCTGCTCCAGGGGTGGGGACTGGGGGAGCACTGGGCACAGGGCTCTGGGCACCATTAGGAGTAGAATTTCTCCAGAGCTCAGGGCTCAGTTTGTGGCCATGGAATAAAACCATCCTGCAGCCCATCAAAGCCTGTGCTAGCTGGGCAGGCTGGGACCTTCCCGAGGAGCCATCCCTTCCTACAGCAGCTTCTGGGCCTCAGCAGAGGGTGTTTACACCTGCCAGAACCTGATTTTAGGGGTGTTTTTCAGAGTCCACAGGGAGCTTTGAGCATGACATGAGGTTTTACTGGGCTGGGAGGACTGAATAGGGGTGGGAGCAGGGATGTTCTTGTAGTTAGAGCTGCCTGTGCTAAGCAGGAGTTGAAGTGCTGAAGGATGCTTTCCCCTCCAGCAGCTACTCAAAGATGAGAAAAGATGTGTGGAGAATGGGTTGTACTTTGCTACCTCATTTCTGATCCTTTTGACTGGCTTGTGAGGACGATCGCCATCCAGGTCTGTCAATCCCAGACTGAAGAGCTTCTGGCATAAACAAGATTGGAAAAGCTTTCTGGTACTTACCTATTTGGTATGAGGACTTGGCACGGGGTCTTTCAATGCAAGGATTTAATTTCCAGTACAGAACCGCACACTCCTTTCAATAGCTTCATTAGAAAATTCTGGTTATTTCAACCATCTTATTATTTTTCTAACTTACCTAAATGCATTCAAGGGCAATGAATATGCAGTTTGTGTTTAGGAAAAAAATCTGCATGAAAGTTAATGGAAATCTGCTAACAAGCACCCCACTTCCATTAATTGATTCCCTAATCCAGTGAAGCATTAGTCATATCATTAATTTCAAGCATTCGATCTCTACAATCAAAATTGCTGTCTCTGATCCGAAGCCAATCAAACCACCAGCAGCCTTGCCATTGATTTCCATGGATGAGATCCAAAGGAACTATGCACATGTTAAAATTAAACACATCCTTAATTGACTTGCTGGGGGCCATATTTAGATCTCCTTAAATTACCTGTGCCAAGCAGGGCCCTACAAATGCTTGGAAGTGAGAACAAAAATGTAGCTACCTCCCAAAAAATGGTGCCTGTCCCTGAGCGTACAAACTTACCCAGTGCGCTGCTGTGTTTTCGTGGGGTTTGGCTCTTGTCCCTAATCCACTTGCTAAATTAGAAAACTCGAGCCACTGTGACACAGGCTGTCTGAGACTGAGAAATATTTGGGACCAAAACCTCCCTTAGCACCTGACCCGGTCAGGGGGTCAACCACCTCTCCTTAGCTCTGTGACAGCATGACTGCATGTCTGCAAAACCAACCACAAAAGAGTGGCACTGCAGTCCATGGGGGCCCGGGGGGCTTTTTGTAGGGCAGAGCCTGCTGGAACAACGCTTCTGTCCTAAATTTACCATCAGAACCCAGAGCACAACCCTGGACTGATCCCATCTCTTCTGATTTTGGATCAGTTCACTTGTACTTCCTGTAAGACCTTTGCTAGGAGCACGTGTGTCCATCTTAGTCTGGGTCTAGGGGACAGCAGGGCTTCTCCAGGGAATCAGGAATTGCATCAGGGAATTCTGTCCTGACCCAGAATATCTCCCCCTCCTCCAGAGACTGGTGTTGAAACAGCTGCCTAAAAAAATTACTCCAGACTAGGAAAAACTCTCCAATTAGGCAATTAAACCGACAAAATACCTCCAGTTGTGAAGAAATCTAATAATATGTGGGTTGGGAACTTTTTGTGCTTTTTCCCCCTTACTATTTTTTTAATTATTATTATTATTGCTAGAATGGATTAGCTCTACACACTCCTATCTTATTTGCAAGCCAAAGAATTATAGATAGTAATTGGATAATCTCTCAATTATCCCCAGTGACTTAATTATCATCATTAACTGTATTTATTTCACTAATGTGGTGGATTTCTTTTGGGGGTTTCATTCTCCAGGCCTATTAGTTTGACTGATAATGGGGTTTACTGAAAATAGCAAGGCAGAATTATACAGTTTTTTGCAATACGATGGGTTGTACCTTCCAAAACACAAGAAAAATGCAAAACCTTTTCTATTTCAGGGATATGTCTAAACCCAGAACTTTCAGCTCAGAAGTTGATTATGTAAATCATGGAATTTCATCTACGTTGCACTGAGTGTCTGAATATACAGTGAAATTTGTTCTGTTGTGCCACAACAAGAAATGGCTACTGTAAATTGAAAGTCAATGAAGACAGCAAACACAATGCCTTAAGCAGAGAGTGCCACGGTCTGAAATTTCAGCAGGTGATGCAGCTTCTTTGTCTGACCGGTGCACTTGTGTTTGAGCGTAATTAAAAAGCCCTGGAAGTGAAACTAACTCCTGCAGCTTTCTACCAGGAGATGGATTGCCTGACTAATGAGAAAGATCTCATCCACACAGCCTCCAACACGATGCCCAGTGCAGGGGGCTCTGAGCCCCGTCTTGCTGCTGCTGAATCCCAGAGGGGGCTTGGGCTGGGTATCCAGCGCTGCTAATCCTAATAATTAGCAATGCACACGAAAGCTGGTCCAGCACCAACAAGCAATAGGTGACAATTCTTATTCCTTTCCACGCCAGTTTTCTGTGGCTTTGTTTGTCTTTTTAAGAGCCCGAAGCAGAAAAACAGAACTGTTGGAAATTGCCTTACATTAGTTGATTATCTCTGGCTAAGCTGAGAGCATTTGGCCTTGCTTATTTGGAATAATTTAAAGTGAGAACCCCATGGAGGGCGGTAATTTACAGGGTATGGTCTCGCTTGTGGGATATACACATCGCAAGGCAAAGGGCGGGGGAACTGCCGAATATATTTAGATAAATCTTTGAACTGCTGCTTCTTATTCCAGGCCTTATCTTGTTTCACTAGACCAAATGCTGTTAAAATCACTAACGTGCTCATATTAGAAGCAAAATCATTTGATGTTCTTTGTCTTTCAGAGCCACAAAGCCTAAATCTCCAATGTAACTCATTTAAATGGGCACACATATATTTGAATAGATTATGTGAGGAGCTCTGTTGTAGATAGAGAGTTATTTTTCTCCCCAAATTCTCTGCCTCGTGCCCCTTTAGGCCAAACAACCCCATCAGCCATCACACTGCCACCTCCCACCTCTGGCAGTCAGAGCTTTGTCACTGCCTGCGTTGGGCACTGGCCAGCAAGGGCACGGCTCAGTACCAGCACCTGCTGCTGATCCAGCTTTTGATTACCTGAAGGATTATCTTGAATTGTGATTGTTATTTTTTTAATTACAATGGGTGAATTGCAATCCTGTTTCAGTAACCAGATTTCCATTTTATACATAAATATTGGCTTTTCAGTCTGGTGCAGCAGGAGGATACTCACACCTCTGCCAATAGCTTCCCCCTATGTAAGTAATTGGTTTTCTCAAGGTTATTTATTTAGGTGATTATTTGATAGCAGACTGCAATTTTGTTGTCTTCAATACACAAAAAGCTAATTTTTTTCTCTATTAATTTGTCCTCTGAACTTTATTTCTTCACTCAAGCTAGAGCCAAAAGACCAATCCCAGTCATAGATCAAATGCCAATATCTGCTGTAAATCCATGTAAACCAATGGATTAAACAAGCAGAGATTCAGGGCCCATATATATTAGAGAAAGAGAGAAATAAATCTCACCTGCACTGAGAGACTGCATTAGCTCATTGTGCTTGTAAGACTTTGAAAAACCTAATATAGATTCCTGTAGTGGATGAGCACGGAGAGCTCCATCACTTCCTACAAGCACTACGATGTCGAGCTGCTTTGTGCTTTCATTTCCATACCTTGTTAGGATGAGGCAGGGAGTTAGCTCAGGTGGGAAAGGTAAGCAGCTAAACTGGATTTCACCTCGCAGCAAAAGGAGCTCAGGTGAGCACAGCCCCACGTCAGCGTGGAGCAGCAATGTTAAACTCTAACGCGCTTTAGCCAGGGCACTTTTAAATCACATCTCTGCTTAACCCAGTGCATTCCCCGAGTGTCCCCTGGGTGGATACAGCACAAATGTAGCCAAGATTTGCTTTCTTTTCATGGAGTGTAGGAAAGGAGGTGGAATTTAGGCTGGGGACACCGGGACGGTGCCCAGCCGTGCAGGATCTCATCCCTTTGGCTCATTCCAGTGTTTCCAGAATGAATTTTTCCCCAAAGGCAGAGCTGGAGATCTCTGTGCTGATTCTCGGGACACCTGGTTTCTCTCTCAGACCTGGAGCAATTTGATAAGGTGAGAAGCTCAGCTCTCAGCTAAGACACCTTGAGCTTTCCTCATTGCAGAGAAAAGCCTGAAGGCATGAAATGGGGATATCTGGAAGGCTCAAAAGCTGGAAAGCAAAATAAACCTCTTGCTTCAAATATTAACACTTCAAGCCTTTTCTCACGATCCTGAGGAATGAGGGCAGTGTTAAAATTTTGGGGAGACCTGAGCACTTGTGCTTAACCATGCTGCTCATCCTTAGAGGAGCTGCTAAATCCCATGAGGTTTAGTAGCCTTAGTGGGAAATGAGAGGTACAAATGAGCAGGAACAAGGCCACCATATCTTATCCATTTCCTTGCTGTTGCTGTTACATGGGCTTACAGCACAGAAGGATTGTGTTTAAACCCCCAAAAAGCTTTTTAATTTAAAAAAAAAAATTCAGGTTTTGTAAAGTTCACCTTTCAGTGTAATCTTCCAGTGATTTAGAAATGTAATTATAAAGCAAATTGACAGTGCCCTTTAAAATATGTCATGTAGGGAAATTAATTTTAGGATTTCTTTCCTTTTTTTTTTTCTTCACTGTCATATTTTGAACTAGAGAAAAGCATCTGAAGGTCCAGTGAATCTTCCTTGCAGGAATGAGGAATAGAGGGGCAGTGATACACAATCTCATCACATTTCTCTTTCTTGCACCTCACTTTAACATTTTCCTGTGGCCCAAGGCAGATGCTCTTTCTCCTCAGATCCTTCAGCCAGCAGTGAGCTGTGAATTGCGTGGAGTGGGACTAACCTGCTTAATTTCTCAAGTACCTTGGGCAGTCTAGGTGACAGCACATAAGCACTTTGGGATGAAAGTCTGCTCATGGGAGGAGCAGTAGGTTGGAGGGGGAAGCTCAGCCCTCCCACGCACATCTCCCTCCATGTGGAAGGGGCCTCTTCAGCCTCTCCTGATTTCCCAAGCACAGCCTGGATTAAGTTGCTGCCACACAACTTGCACAACCACAGGCTAATATAATTTGTCACAATTAGCGCTTGATTGGATGTTTTCATTCAGGATGATCCAGGCCAAACTGTTACAAATGACCTCTTAGGCTTAGAGCATGAATCAGATTTGCTAAACCGAGGGCGAGACTGGAAGGAGGACGCGGGGAGCAGTCATCCCCCGTGGCCATCACCTCGGTTGTACCAGTGCCATCCGGACTTGGAAGCACTTGGAAGCACTTGGAAGCAGGGAAACTATGCAGGGAACACCATTTAGGAACATTCCTAACTTAGGAGGAGTATTTTAATCTCTCTGAGTATTTTCATCTCTGTGAAAGTGCAATACATGTTCTTCGTGCCTGGCATCCGTTTCCATTTGGATGGAAAGATGGGAAGGGAGGGCAAATAGGAATTTTTCCTGCAGTCCCTAAAGATCTGCAGCAAGAGCAGGGGCAGCAGCCCGTGTGTGTAGGGCAGAGGGGACCCTGCTGAAAGGTGAGGCAGTCACTGACAGCCGGTGGGAGCTGCCCAGTTTGGAGCTTGGGCAGAAAAAGGGGTTCCAGGCTGAGCCTCTCCCAGGAAATCATTCCACTTTGCAGCGAACGATGCTATAAATACGAGAAAATGCTCCCCAGGCTGTGGATGGGAATTGTCCCCTCAGCCCGGGTGAGTTCCCTGACCCACATTACCCCTTCAAAGCTCCCACAGCAGAAGACAGAGCCCAGCCCTTTGTTTCCAGCTGGGAAGCTGGTGGAAGAGCTGCCAAACCCAAGCACACACGTCCAACTGCAACCAGGATCTAAGGGCTCCAAAGCCTATAGAGGACAGCTGGAGGCAGGGTGAGGTGCTTCTGAATATAAAGAGAAGTTTGAGGCTCTCAGCTTGGCTTGTTTTTTCAGTGTCCAGGGCACAAAGCATCCGCTTCCCCTTGGCACGGCTTCGCTCCCGAAATGCGCGCTGATAATGATGGGATGACCGCTCTGCTCTCCTCCTCTTGGTGGTAGTGATGCTCATTATGCATTCAATAGGCTATTTCACAATATTAATTCATTTAGAAAAGGATAATTAGTCCACAGCTTGCGTTATATTTTATTTAATTTTCTTTACTTCTGTTTGGGGGGGGGGGGNNNNGTGTAAGGCAGTGTGTAGGAATTGTGTTATTTCTGCAGCAAGGAAAAAGGAGCTCTTTGATTATCCTCACTCGCAAGAGATATCACGAAAATGGTGCCCTGGTTTTTTGCTGAATAATTTCTTGCCACTGAGCATCCAAAAGAGCATTTTAATCTCAATGTACGCTTTGCTATTGTATCAAATTAAGAAGAGCAGGCACGGGAGGCTGCTCAGTGAAGAATCCTCTTTTCCATTAATTTGGATGTGTTAAGTGCACTTTCAGAAACCAAAAATATTCTTGTAAAAACACGATTGCACAATGGGATTTCTTTCTAGGGCTTCAGTCAGCTACCAGCATTCATCATTGCTAAAATTGAAGCGGGAGTGAGAGAGTAACATCTCCAATTAACAGAGGCGCATCGCTGAGCTGTTTGTTTTGGTTGGGTCTGTTAGTGAGATCCTGTGGGGAAGGCTTCCTACAGACCTACCAGAGCAGAGGATTTGGGGCTCTGAATCCTTCCTTGCACTTCCAAATCCCTTTTGCTTTTCTCACAACAGCCCTAAACAAAGCAGTCCCTGCTCAGAAGGCATTCGGGCACAAGCTGACTTTTCAGCCTATGAAATGGCAATCGTTATGCTCCAGGATGATATAAATATATTCATTTCTATATTGGCAGCTGCAGTGCAGTGAACTGATACCTCAGGGGAGGTGGTTCCCAATGGTTTCCAGAAGGTGAGGAATAAACTTTATACTGGTTCCCTCATTGCTTCAAGCAGGGAAGGGTGTTGAGCTGTCCCTGGAGATGTCTCTGCTCCCTGCAAGGCTCCAGCCCCCATTCCAGAGCCAGAGAGCCCCTGGATCAGGCCCCTCACACAGCTGAGTTGAAGTCTGGTTAACAGGAACTCCATCACCCCATTTTTGAGTGATGGACTGCACATGCAGGCATCAGGAGTCTGAGGTCAGACGGTTTTCTCTTTCTGTCAAAGAGAAATGGAATCCATATGTTTGGGGGGAAATACCTGGAACTGCACTGGTGCGTGGCAGCACTTTCCTGGTGACTGACCTATTTATTGAGAGCTCAAGTACAATTTTCCTAAATTGTCCCTGGAGTCCCTGGCCAAGCCCTCTTCCAGGAATTTCCTAAAGGTGCTGTCTCCTGTACAGCTAGAGTCAATAAGGCATGAAAGAAATGAGATCTGAAACAGTGTAATGTATGAAATATGAATTGCACAGCAGCCTTGGATTACAGCAAGTCCAACTGCAATGCTTGGTGCTCCCCTTTACTTTTATTTCTATTAATATTCCTCAAGCAACAGCAGAGATCGATTTGAAGTCGAGAGCACAGAGAGTCATGGGAGTTTCATTAGCATGCAAATCTGAGTGAATTCATTAGCCCTGCAACTGATGCTGATGCTCCTGGAAACTAGTAAAAGAGTAAAGTCTGCAGAAGTAAATCAGGCCGTGCTAATGAGCCTGTTAATAAAGCTTTTGTAAGCCTTTTCCAGAGCCAAAGTGACAAAGCTCATTGTCAACGTTAAATCTCTGGTACTGAGCCTTAGATGGGGGACTCATATTTACTTTATTTTGTTTTATTTTGTGCTGGGGAAGAAAGCAGAGAACTGTAGAGAAGGTAGAGAATGAGACAAAGGCAGTTACAGAATTTTCTCATCAGAGATAAAAGTATTGTGTGGCTGCAGCAAAGAGATGGAGTGACAATTGCAACCGTGCAAATAAGATCCATTTGACTGAAATTATATTTTAAAGAAAAACAGGAGACCAAATTTGTTATAATGTGCCTTTCACCTTCTGGCTGTATGTTCTCATTTTCCCTTCGCTTTATTAGGCATAATTTCAGGATTGTGTTTCGTTTCATCTTCTTCTCAACTTGCAGAAATGCTTAGGGCACTGATGCAGTGCCCAGCTCGCTGGGGCCACCACAGCCCCGGCACCCCCTCACTGTGTGGGGTGGTTCAAGGGGAAACTGGACACTCCTGGGACTCCAACCCCTTCGTTACAGGGGCTGGAAAGACCTGTAGCAGGGCAGCCTGTGTTCCTGGCCCCTCCCCTGTGGGATATGCTGGCAAATCTGGGGGGCTTTGACAGACCCAGCCCTCCCAGATCGGGAGCTCTGTGGTGCAGGGAAGGCCCTGCGGGGAGCAGCCTGGCCCTGCTGGGTGCACGGCTGCTGGCGCAGAAGGGAAAGGGAGCTGGGAACACACCTGGCAGGAGCAGCAAGTGGTCTCTGGAGGCTGTTCTGGTTCTGCTGGCAGAGACAAAGCTGAGGAGGGGAGCACATTGTATTGAACACATTGAAACCTGCATTTCGGTCCGTACCCCCTTAGAGTGGAACATTTCTCTCCACACATACCAACACTTTTCAACCTTCTGGTTACAGGGAGCAGGGTGGGAACCTCAGGGACTGGGTGATGTTTAATCTGAAGATCAAAGGTTACTTCTAGCACTGCAGCATTTCTCCCTTCACCTTCCATTTTGACACCCTTTCAGGCATTGCAGAGTTAGAGATCTCCTCTCTCTGCTATTGCACCAAGGCTTTAAATTTTCCAGGTGGGGAATAAATTTCAGGGCCCAATCCACAATCTCAGCCGTGACCTGCACCACCGAGCTTGGATGAAGCTCGTCCCCCTCGACCTTGTGTGTGCTTTGCGTGGCAGCAGCAGCAACAGCAAGTGGAAGGGCTGTGGGTTCACCAGTCTTCGAGGCAGAGATAAGGGGGAAGCCAGGTAGAAATCTATTTGGTTTCTTTTTGCAGCAACCTCTTTGTGTAAAAGAACTCGGTGCAGGGGGAACCTGATTACTGCTTTCTCATCAGGTGGAAATAGGAGTGCTTTATACACAGGCTGATGGAAAACTACTGGAATGCTTTTCAGTTCCCCTCTCTAACCCTTAGTGCTTTCTGGTGCCTTCAAAGGAACAAAAATCTGTGCTGGGAAAAGGGGGGAAATATATCAAAATATAGTTGGAGATAATGGCAAGTAATATAATAGACAATGCAGCTGGGTAATTAAAGAGAGGCAAGGGGAAGACATCAAAAATACCATCAGAGAGTGGAAGGAAAGAAAGAAGACAGAGAGAAAAGGTAAAAGCAAGGGAATGAAGAAAAAAAGGCCACTTGTATAATGGGGTGGCAAAGGACAAGGAGGAGATGAGGGAAGGCAGGGAGAGAACAGTGCAAGGGAAATGAAGAAGAGGCCCTGGGTGAGTGATGGAGTTGAGTCACGGGCAGGCACGAGCAGGGAGGAGAAATGGAGTGGAAATGAAGCAAAGGGAAGTGTGGAATGGCCGGGATGGTTCTGATCTGTTTCTCCTATAGCTGCAGAGGGATGGCAAGGGTTTGCATCAATAACATCAGTGCCTGGTTATGTGAGGGGAGAGGGAGCCCTGGCAGCTGCTGGCAGGGGCACCGCCCATCCAGTGCTGTGGATTGACAGATGTTGGGCCTTTTCCACATCCCCTTTGGGCTAAAAGGGGAGGAAAAGCACCAAGAGGTAGATGATGTCAAGTTCTAGGCCAAGACCCATTGGTCTGACAACCCTCTTGTACCCTGAACTTTTTTCTCCAGTGCTGGTGACCTGCCTAACGGCTCTGGAGAGCTGAACTGAATTTGGTGAAATATCAGAAGTCTTCCTGCCCTGTTCTCACACACAGGTTCACCCAAGGAGCCCATCCTGCCTGTCATCCCACAATGCCAGTGCCACAGTGCCTGTGCTCAGCTGCGTTTCTCACCACCTGCTGCACACTGAGCACTCAACAGGCCACACTGGAGCTGCAATTGCACTGGCACCTTCCACTCCAACTGCACCATCTGCTTTGATTCCTCTTTCTTTTGTATTATATCACAGTTTTGGTTTTGTTTGGGTTTTTTTCTTTTTTTTTTTTTTTTTCTGCAGCTGCAAAAGCTTTGGGAACATTCCTATAATAACTCCCATACAGCTCGGTTTAGCAGATATTTGGGCTCTTTCATTCTTAGCTGCTGAATTACATTTGGTTATCAACATGCATTATATCTGCTGTCAATTAGCTGTTATCTAACACCGTGAAATGACTTAACTCCTTCAGCCTGCTCGAAGATCTGTCCCCTACCAGCACAGGGCACAGCTTGTATCAGCTTGCAAAGATCCAGGCAATTTTGTCACTTTTTTTTTACTGGTGCTCATTACAGCTAAAGGTCAGTTGTGTTTCCATTGTAAGCCTAGGGATAATGGCATGATCCAGCAAACTCTTTCTTGTGTAAAGTTAACAGGACCATTTGCATAAAAATCCTTACTAGGGGAGTAATTTGCAGGATTGCACCTTTAAAACCTTCGCCTCAGGAGCAAGGCGAAAGCTGGAACCTGGAACAGCAATCTTCCAAAGCCATATTTTATCCGAGGAAACGATCAAAATTTAATGAGGAGAAAAAGGTACTTAATGGCTGTAGATAGTGTAATTTCAGCCATAAAACTGGGATCATCTTGTGAGGCATCTTGCTGCGGCCTTTCCAATCAATGGCATGGCTGGCAGCAGCCTCAGCCCTTACAGGATGAAACCCTACAAGGCGTCGGGCAAAAAGTCCCAACCCACTGCAAAATGCACGTGATGGAGGAGTGACTGGGGCTTTTCCTCCATGAAACCTGTGCTTGGCTGCAAAGTAGTGGCATGGCACTGTTTGTAATCAAGCCCAGTGAAATCTGAGGCAGGATGGCCTTGCAGTCATGGCTGGTGCCGCTGGCATCTCAAGAGGGTTTTCCTCTGCTCTCCCAGCAAACATTCCAAGGGTTTCACCAGCTCGGTTGTTTATCGCACTGGAGACTCCCTGAGGCTCAGTGCTAGCCTTGAAAATCTATTTACATTTTTAAATATATGCCAAAGTGTAAGCCCTGGGACAATTCGGAGAAGCTAGGTACGCAAAGCAACCGAAATAGAATCAAAAAAAAAGACCCCTAGCAAGCCTTGGGTGAGTATTTCTGCATATTTCCTTGAACAGCCCAAATGTCAAATGCTAGCCTACATATCCCAGGTCACAGCTAAGAAAAGCAACGGATGGATTTGGCCATTGGTGAGCAAATATTAGTCCTGGACAAAGGCACTGCTTTATTTTCCAAGTGTACCAAAATTAGAGAACCCCCTAGTGCTGAATAATTTTGTTCTGCCTTACTGTGAAAATTCCTGGTGTTCAATAACCCTCCACAAGTTCTCATTTGATCCCTGTAGTGCAGTGCTCCTGTGGCTTATGTCAGCTGCAGTGGTGGTAAACATGTACACACTACTCATTTAAGGGCTTTTAAAAGGCTTCTCACTGTGCCCAGAAATTACACCTGTGCTTTCTTTCTTACCCATGCTGTTGTCTTTGTTTCTCAGGCTATATTAAGCCCTTTTATTTTTTTCTTTCCCATTGGAAGTGTGGTAATGTAGAAACACCTTTAAGTCCTGTTTTCTCTCTGGCAGGCAGGTTGTGCAGAGGGACAGAGACAGTTAATCTGAACACGGAGAGAAAATACGGGGATGGCAGCAGACGTCTGCCCCTCCTGAAGACACTTGACTTTTCAGGAGCTCAGTGGTGTTAGCTGAAATCCTTGGCAGCTGCAGTGCCTGGTTTCCCGGAGACGGGGACCTGTGATATTCTGACTGTATTTTCTCTATCCAGAAATGATGAAGGGAGACAGAGGATGTGGAAGCCTGAGGAGCTGCGTCAGAGGAGGGAGAAGGTGGATGCAAGGATGCCATGGGGCACTGGCCTCTGATAAACTTTTGCATTGTAGAAGAATCTTTCAGTATTAAAGATGATTTGATAGAAACAAGAGCGAGAGAAGATAAGGTAAGGAATGTAAAATACCATGTCTAAAAGGCTGTTTGATCTAAGGCTAAAAAGGGGAATTCAAGTAGAGGTCCTGCTAATGTCAGTGGTCAGATTTTTCATTGATCTCATTTGCACATTTACGGGGGAACCATCACTCAACAGAAAGACAAAGAAATCAAAGAAACAAGAATAGGAGCCAACTTCAATGGCTTGAACCTCTCTAATAGCACAACGGTACTTTGGATGGTGCGAAGTCGACCACTGAAGCCCTCTGATGAGGAACTTGACTAAGAAAATTAAGACTTTTGAAGTGAAGTTCTGGTGTGGGACAGGTTTGGTACCTCCTCTCTGGCAGTGACAAGTGCTAACAGTGACCCTGCACTGAATTTTTGTGATCCAGCCTGCCCCAGTGACTGTGCTGTAAGAGTCCCTGCATGCTCGTGGCAGTGGTGCTGCTGTCAGGTCCACGCCCCAGTCCCAGAGGGTTCCAGTGTTCTACAGCTCTTTATGTGTTTTTTTCTATAGGACCAGACCCAACCTTTTTCCCCAGCACACGCCCAATTTGCAATGTCAACATTGTGGTTTGCTGTTAAATATCTGCTGATGCAACTCTGCCGAGAACTTGGCCTTCAAGTTTTGCCCAATTCATTTAAAAATAATAAAGCTCTTGAGCTGCATTTCCCAAAAGTGAGAACCGAGCCTCGGAGGCATTTGCATTAATTATGTTTCGATCTTAAGAAATGCCTTATGAGCTTCCCCCTCAATTCATTGCAGTTCTTGAACCTCTGGCTGATCATACTGGGAGTGATCAGCACGTCTCCTCTCAAGCTCAGATCCTGCCTCTCCATTCTGCAAGAGGAATTATCTCTCTCTGTCTGCACCCATAAAGCCAAGTGCACTTGTGCTTCCAACTTCCGCAGAGTGCCAGGCAGTTCTCTGTGCTAAGGCTCCTATTAACGCCTGCAATTAGCACTGACAAAAGTGCTGCTCCCCCCTCTCCTCCCCCAAACCGTGCTGCCTTGATTGGTTTTTAAGAAAATCCCAGGGCACTGTAATACCTCCCTGGTAGTCATGTTTCAACAGAACAGCAAAGTTAGTGAGGTGTGATAGTGCTCTTTTTTCTAAACCTATACTGAACATCCTTAATCAAGCTTTGCTTTTTTAAAAATAATGGGCCTAATTCTCTTTTGCCTTACAGTATATTCATGCTTGTGTAATTCCATCAGGACGTATCCTCAGCTCTGTAAACCAGCAGAGCTCTTCCGACTTCATTTAAACCCCAGGAAGACTGATAATAGCTGAAGATTTGAACTGCTGATTTCCAAGCTATTCCTGATTTATGCCAGTTCTAAAGGATAGTGGGTTCAAGCCTTTTTTTCCTTTTTTTTTTTTTTTTTGCCATTAGGTACACACTCTTTACCTCATTTATGTCAAATAATACATAAAGTACATCCAAGCAACTGCTTTTTCCTGACCTCTCGAACCCTCTCCATTCCTGCTGACCCTTTTATAGAGCTTGCACACCCAGAAAGCATCCACCAATCTCCCTAAAGACCCTCAGGAGGATCTGGCCAGACCATCAGGGAAAGCTGCCTCATACCACTACACATACGTTGCATTTTTTGTGCTCTCTAAATTAGATGTGTTCTTCCCATATGCACACACACAGTGACGTTTTGCCATGGCCAGACTGTGCTGCCTCCAGAGATCTCCCAGGAGAAAGCTTATGGATGCTTCAGCACATCTCTGCCACAACCCAGCAGCGACAACAAATCCTCAGCCATTGCTCTGAGTGGGTCCTGCAAGCTGATTTAGTTCTTCTCTCTCTCTCTCCTTCCATCCCAAGTTCCACACTCATCTGTCTGAGCAGCACCAGCAGCTCTGTGAAGAGCAGCAGGCAGGCAAGGAAAGTGAAGAGGAGAGACACAGCATGTTTCTTCTCAGCAGTGTCAAATTTGTCTTTGGTAAGGTCCTGGCCAATTTGAAATGCAAGGAAGATGTGAACCAAGACAGAAATGTGCTGAAGGGCTGCTGGGTTTAAGTCTGTTCCCATGATCAGAGAGCACACATTTACAGGGGCAGTGCTGGGGTTGTCTGATATTAGACTGACGTTCAAATTAGGTACAGGCTCAGTGGTAGCTCTGATTGCACCTGGGACCTCTGAGTGTAGCACAGGGCAAATAAATAATGATGTCTGTGGCAGTAGACAGAGATGCTGTTACTAACTTTGATACAGCAGTGTGAAACACTGGGTGAAACATCACACAGGCTGACAGATTAGAGATTTCATAGGCTTCAGGTACAAGAATAAAGAAAATAAAACTTGAAATGAACTTTCTGTGATAAAAGTGCCCATGGAAGAGGCTTTTACACCTGTAAAAGCTACAATGTGGTTCCCACTGCTGTCTACACCCAGTATTCAATGTGGAAATATGAACTGTAGCAATTGAACTGTAGTTCTGCTATAAAATTTTTATAAACTTGGGGTTTTATGGATCTGGAACACTACAGAATAGAGAGCATGAAAATTGTTTCAGAGGGAAAGTGCCTAATTGTTGGTTTTGCACTGACTCACTGCATTCAGAGACATAACTTGGGATCTATACTGTACTGCAATGACCACACGTACTCTCAAAAATATCCAGACTTGTTAATTCAGTTCTGAACTATCAGTTATTCCATGGTTCTCATCTCCCTTCCCAAGGAGCAAAGACAGAAGGAGGAGAGACACAAGGCAGGTACCTCCAAACCAACCAGAGGAGTGTTTGCATAACATTTCTTGACATGTTACACTGTATAAAATGCTGAGACACCTGTCAATACATTTTTGGGACTCCCACACAGTGATTTCTCATGGAGGGAACCCCTTCAGCACCCTGGGCACTCTCACAGTAAAGTCAGTTGCCCACAAAATGTTTCACTGCTCCCACTCGGGCTGTGACGTCTCCACGGCTCTGAGCCTCCAGGACTGGGACATGCCTCCCAAGTGAAATCAAAATGCACTCTGCTTTCCAAAATGCTTCATTTCTCTTTTGCGTTTGGAGCTTGACTGCACAAGTCAGAAGAATTTGGTGTCATCTGTTTTGGAGGACAAGCCCTGGCACTTTGAATGTTTCCCTTCGTGCAGGATTATTGACACCATTTATCATCCTGGGTACGTCTGAGGGTACCAATCCTCTCTCCTCAGCCCACCAGTGACATCAGCAGAGAGAACACCATGCTTTCGTGCAGTTGCTTCCTCTCAGCTGCTGCTCATCTTTTCATAGGGATTTGGATGAGCAAATCAGGACAATTTTATGGTGTTCTGCCAGCTGTGACTCACTGGTTTTTCCAGCACTTAAGACACCAGTGTTTGTGTCCCGCAGAGAGAAGCCTTTCCATGCATTACTCCAGCCCAGGGAGAGCTGCTGAGTCCCTGCTGACACTGAGCAAGGCTGCCCACACCTCTGGGCCCACCACAGGGTGCCGTACAAGAGAGGGAAGGCACTGGGTAAGGGCTCAAACCAACATTTATTGGTAGTACTAATCATTAAAAATGAATGCAGTGTCCTTTCTCCATCATCTCCCCAAATCTTTGGTTCCCCCAAGATGTTAGGAAGTGGGATTCAATATTACTCTTGATTTTTATGTGTTTTCTAACCTATAGAAGAGCAGGACTAACCATCATGAACACTGTTTTTTTAGCTTCAGCTTGATTCAGAGACCACATCTTGAGATGTAAATCAGAACTCTGACACACTGGAATAAAACTGGTTTATGTTAGAGGGGAAAAACAGGCTCAGTTTGGTGTAAATTACTCTCTTGCTTGGTGAAGGAGCACATCAGCACTCCTTCCCAGGAAGGCAGGAATTCTCCAGGACATTAGCTGTTTTCTGTTGTGGATAAGATATATTTGCTGAAATCTGCTTAATGTTAGGAGGCCTCTTTCAAGATGATGTTTCATGAAATCAAGTGTAGGACAGTGCCCTCCCTCTGCCCACAGTACATTAGGGTTGAACTCATGGAAATAAAGCAGTTCTTGAAAAACACTTGGTGAATCTACATAATTAAAAATCTTTCCTGCTGGGGGTTAATGATTTGGGGAGATTAACTTGAAAATGTAATGTAAAATGTTGAAATCAAAGTGTGCATCCAGAAACACTGGTGCAGCTCTGCAATGGGAGACAACTTTACGTAAAGAACCAGAGAAAGTATTTTGCAATTAAATTAAAGATGTTTCCAAACTACTGTACTTTGCTATAAAAAAGCATCATCTTGATAAGTGATGAACTTTTAATTAGTGCTGTCACGAAGTATTCCATTTGTCAAGCACTGGCTAACAAGCCCTTTTCCAGACACCGATTTGAAGCCTAATAATAACGAAAATAACCACAGACCCTTCTCATGGTGTCTTCTGGCCCAGCTCTCAGGCAGTCGAGATCAGCCTCACTCCAGCTAAGTCAGTGTGGCACCCTGATTTACAGCAGGTGGAAACAGAGGCTTTGCCCTCCCTGATACGCCCTTTGGGAGCTGATGTGAAGTCTACTGACATCAGCTGCTTTCAGAAAGACTCAGGTTCAAAGCTGTGTGTGCTGGGATGCATCCCTGATCCCTTTCACTCTCCTCACACTCGAGTTATTTAACTGGAGAGGCGTCAGTATCAAATTGATGGAAAGCCAAAGTGATCTTGATCCTCCCTTGAGACTTATTGTTGAATTGCATTATATATAAGCAGAGCTTTTTTATTATTAATGGGATAGAAAATCAGAACCATCAAGGAAAATGATATAATTCCTATTAAGATGGATGAGTTGAAGTTCTGTCTGTTTATTCCTAACAAGATTGTTCTCTGCGACTCCTGCAAAAGCGTATTGCCCTCCCACGGGAAAACCTCACCCTGGTGGGGAAACGCTGGGGGAAATGCCATGAACTCCTCCTGGGCAGCTGCCCGGCCTGGCAGGCAGCTGTGCAGGCAGTGCCCACACATGTCCAGGCACGAGGCTGCGTGGGGGTCTGCTCCAGGGTGGTAAATCTGGGGCTGCCACCCCAGGAGCTGACCTTCCGTAGGATCTCTTGTTTAAATCCCTTTCTCTGTCATCCAATTTGTTTTCACATCTGCCAAGTATTGCAGCTCCTTCTGCATGTCCAATGAGGGGATTATTTCGCAGGCTTAAATCTCACTCCTAAAAAAAGAAAGTTACACTGATAAATACTTCTTGTCTACACTGGGAGGCTGGTGAGGAATAAATGGAAGTGAGTGCGAAGGGCACTGTCAGTTCTGCAGAAATGCCTCTTATTTCACGTGGCTCCCATCAGTTCCAGAGGGCTCAAAGCAGTCTTTGTGCAGGACAAAGTGCCCTCCCGGGAGCGAGTGAAGAGCAGCTGTTCTGGGCTGCTCCCTTACTTAGGTAAACCCCTGTATATAAAATCTGAATATCCCCTCTTGTTTTCATCCTGTTGTCCATAGCTAAAACCCCGTTCCACCTTAATTTATCCCTTCTCTCTGCTAGCGCCCTTCAAATACTCACAGACTCTTGCCTCTTCCTCACCATTTAGCCGTGCTTTAATCTCACCTCTTTATTCATTCATCACAAATCAATCTCTCCGGCCCCTAATCAGGGCAGTGCAGCAGCTCTGCCGGGAGCTCCCTCCCATCCCTGTGCCACTAATGAGCAGGACCAAGTGCCAGAGCCTGGCAGGTGGTGCAGCCTCCTGCTCTGAGGGGTGCTCAGCACCAACCCCAGGGTGTCATGTTTCCCACGTGCTGCCCCCACCTGCCCCCCTGACACCTCCTAATGCAAAATCAAAGTCTGTTTTCCTCCTGCTGGCAGCCCTACGTATCTTATCCCCATTAGTGACATTTGGGGAAGAATGGCTTTGTACAGATAATAATAATTTTCATTTCCCCGTTCAGAATCTCCTCTTCTACCTGTGGGTAACTGATTGAGTGCTAAGAACACTCCTTCTTTCCTTCTTACCTTATAATAAGCACCAGCACATCTCTGCCAGTGTTGAACTCGGCAAGTGTGCTCTCCGCACCTTCGAGAGGATCCTAATCCAAACATTATATGGCTGAAAGCATGTGAGTGCTTAAAGGATTCACAGCTTTTCCCTCTGTTCCCCAAGGGTATTACACACAAACCAGCCTGGCAGCAGGGCCCTCCGCAAACCTCTGCAGCAGCAGTGAGACCCTGAATAGTCTCCATCTATGCAGACTCTTGCATTTGATTTGCTCTCCACTGCGAATCTGCCATCTTCATCAAAATTGCTACTCTTAGGTTGTCTTTCACTGTGTTATTCCCATTCTGTGAAATCTTCATTTGAAGAGTATCTTTGACTTTCTTAGTCTTGCAGTCAGTATAGGTCATGGTGAGCTGGGCCCTGTGTGGTGTGTCTCTGGGCACGCAGGAGCAAGCTGAGTGCTGGATTTGGAGCCAAGAGGGGAGCTGTCCCACAGATCAGGGATTTTGTTCTGATTTATTTTCCTGCCTACTCCTTATGGAAACAGAGCAATCTCTTTCTGCTATTGAATGCATCCAGTCAAGGGATCCTTCCTGCTCTGCCTGGGTACTTTACAGCCGTGGGGTTTTGCCCCTCACTGAAAGTCTGCATGGGTGAGATAGTGAGGGGGAACTCGCAGCTGCAGGTACATGTGTATACAAATATGCGCTTAGCAAGACCTTTTCTTGCTTCTTTCTAATGCTGTGAGAGACTTTTGTCTCTCACAGAAGCTATCAGTAGAGTTTTGTAAGCTATGAACCCCTGCAACCTTGCTAACGTTTGTTTATAGTAGAGTAGAGGAGTATTTTGACAATGGATATTGTAGAACTTCAGCCAATCACCCTGAGGGGGTGGCTGATCCTCTGACCAATTACACCATGAAGCAAAAGTCTGTAAGAGGAGTTGTAAAATAATGAAATAAATCAGTGTTGCTGATCAATCCTGCCTGCTGTGTCTCTGTTCTCCTCCCTACTACCGCGGGACACAGCAGCAGGCCCAGGGTAGATGTTACACAGACTCCTCTGAGCCAAACGTTGTGCTCACATCTTCTGCAGTGGTGGCAAGTGCTAGATGGATGATTGCTCTGATCACTCCTACTCTGACGTATCTACCCTTCCTCAGTTTGACTTGCTTATGTTTCACCACCACTGGGCAGATTTGGATATTTTCCTTTCTGTTTCTGGTTCCTGTGGAACTCCTTTTCTCTTCTTTTATTATTATCTCCATATGGGGGGACCTGGCCCCTCCCTTGACCATCTCTGGTGAGTGACCACATCCTCTCTCATCACTATGCAGCCTCCAGTTACTGACAAACACAAAACAGTTCTGTTCTCCATCTCCTCTTCTTCTCTTGGGGACCCTTGGCACCTTTGCTTAGCATGTGCTCCTGCTCTTTTACCAGGAAATTTGTGTCTCCTGGTGTCTCCCAAGCAAGCTGCTCTCCTTTCCCACCTCCTCCCAGTTTTCAAGGCAGTGCCATCAAGCCAGCTCCCTCCCCAGTTCACCTCACATTCAGTGTGGTTTAACAGGGTGAAATTCCCCAGTTTCTCACACAGATCTGGAAAACGTTCTGTATTCATCCCTACATTTAAAATGAACCATTTCTCACTACTTTAGTAACTGCTGCTCTCAATGCCCAAATAGCATGAAATGACTATTTTTTCCCTCAGCATGATGGACTGAACTATCTATGGCAATGTCAGAGATCAGAGGGAGAAGGAGAATGCTGAAACCAGCGGAGCTGAGCCGGGGCCATAGGGAGGAAGCTCGGTGATAAAAGAAATTGGTGAGATGACAGCGAGATGAGCTGCAATCTGAGCCCTCCTCATACCTTGTGTTTTTAAACATACACTCAAAACATTTCTGGGCTTGAGATTGTTTTCTCCTTTCTGGAGAATTATTTTGTCCTTCCTTTAGCTGACAGCCATTGGGGAGAATGAAACACTTTGGTTAGCCTCAAACACCTCGCTGAGCATTCCGTGGGTTGAGGCACAGCGATGTTTTATCGCAGCTGACACCAACCAAGGCAAATAGACCAAAGTGAGATTTTTGATTTCGGATCCACGAAATGAAGGGAATGAGTAAAGTGAATTTGGACTCACAGTTCAAAGGAAGGGGTAAGTAAGTCCCAGGAAAGGGTTTGTCTTATCAACACCTCGAGCTCTGGGAGGAATGGGCTGTTTGACAAGGAACTCTGCAAGCTGCTCTGGCAGGATGAGTGCTTGGTACCATCCCCACCCCTGGGTTTCATGGCACAGCCAAGGTCATGGGAAACTGCTGTTAGGAAGAAAAAGAAACCATGACCTTGTCCATCCTAGAAGACTGAGCACTTATGAGTCTGGTCCCAAAACCTCCCCTAGGCTGGCATCAGTGGGGACAGCACAAGAACCGGCCCCACGGGGCAGATAGGGAGTTAGAATGGCCTGAAGCAAACATCTACCCTGACTTCCTCAAATGAAAAAAGGTGACAAATTCCTGCAACAAAATGTAGAACTGTTTGAAATTCACAGCCCACCGTGAATTCAAGAACAGTCAACAGTCCTTCTTTCAAAGGAAATTTCTGTGATGGCATATTAAGAAAAAACAGGCTACTTTCTAGTAAAAATGGCCATCAAGCAGGCCTGCTCCTGAGTGAGGCTTTAATAATATGAGCCTATTTTCCATGGCTTTGGCATTAAAAATACAGAGAAGGGCACTCTATCCACAGTTTGTACAGAAAACAGACGTTGTCATATCTGGGAACGAAGGGAAACAGGAGACACCTGGAGAAAGGCATTTCTAGATTCCTTTAGGAGGACACTCCCTAAACATCCACTGAACTCCTCTCCTATGAGGAAAGGCTGAGAATGGGGATTGCTCAGCCTGGAGAAGAGGGGGTTTGAGGGTGACCTAATTGTGGCCTTTCAGTACCTGAAGGAGCCCACAACAGAACTGTCAAGAGACTTTTACAAGGGTCTGAAGTGACAGGA
>VYZQ01011797.1:0-11537 GCA_013400655.1 Mystacornis crossleyi | reverse complement strand
CTGCTCCTGCTCCTGCTCCTGGAGCTCCGTGTTTGCCATTCCAACCTACACATTTGCTTTAATCTGAGCCCAGGGAGCAGTGGCAGCTCCCTGGGGACAAGTGGGTTCACTCCAGAGGGAAGTGACAGCAGAGCCCGGGGCGTGGGGGAGAGCTCCAGGCAATAATAAAGTAATTATGGTCCTATTTGAAAATTAACTCATTTCTACAACTTAATTAGGAACAAACATCCCAACAATGACTTGCAGGTAGCCCTGTGCTATGGGCCAATAAATCTGAAGCCTGGTGAGCTGTCAGAGGCTGTTTACTTCCCTTATCAAATAAATCATTCACGAGGTTGCTATTTGTGTAAGCTTTACACACAACTTTGAAAGTGACTTCATGAGCCTGTTTAAACATCTCACACACCCGGGGCTCGGCAGAAAGTACAGGAGGAAATGTCTAAGAAGCAGAGTATGCATTTTTCTCTCATTAATTTTTTTTTCGTTGAGAGGCTTGTGGAGAGTTCCTGAGTGCATCTGCTTAATAAATCTAACAAAAAAGAAATATTTAGGTAGAGGTTTCCCTCCGGCTCGCACAGATGTAGATGGTGGCTGTTGTAGCCACGCTGAGCTGTGCTGACTCACTCGGATTAGTGAGCAGTAGTAACGAGGAGCTGCAGCGGGTGATGCTAATGAGAGCAGACCCGACTGGGAGTACACACAGGAAGCAGACAGATGAAGTAACAAGCTGCTATTCTTACACCCTCCCGTTTTCAGACTTGGGCAAGGGAGAAGGAGCGCGTGTGCAATAATGTGAGATATGAACAGAACAGCTACTAAATTGGAAGGTCTTTTCATAGTCTCTGATATAAAAAGCCCCGTTGTGCCCATGATGTGTTGCCTTCCGGGGGATGCTGGAGTTTTTCTTGTGGTTTCTGCATTAAGATGTAACTCACAACAGGCTGGGAAAACCTGATGCTTCTAAATATCGCCTGGAGTCAGCTGGGGAAAAACACCTCAGAGCTGATTGTGTCCATCCGAGTGTGTTGTCAAGGACAGAGCTGCGGCCAGGAGAGCAGGAGGAGATCTGTGAAGAGAGATGTCACTGTTCAGGCTGCTACAGAGCGGCGTGAGATCCCACAGGGATGGTTCTTGCAGCACATTTGGATAGAGGGAAAGGGATGGCAGTAGCCGGTTACCTTCAAGAGGCAGCAATACTGAAACACGCTACAAAGAGCCAATTTTTCAGGTGCTGATGTTACATCAGGAAGAAGAAACGAAGAATATGTTGGGTACCTGCTTTGCTATCGGATAAGAGGCAGTGCTAAAGTTCACCTTATAGCCAGAGACATGCAAGATGCTGGGGCAACACCTGGAGCCTCCTTCCCCAAATGTTTCTTCGCTGGGAGAAACGCCCTGGCAGCAAAATCTGCCAGGAACGCTCGGCAGATGGTGGAACCCCTCGATGGAGGCTGCCCCAGACGGGCTGACAGCACCTAGGGAAGGCCAGCAGACACAAACTGCGGCCCCACAAGGTCATTTCCTGCAGTGAGTCACCGAACTTTACAAGTGACCCACTGAACAGGGGAAATTGTGCAAGAAACGCCGACAGGACTTGATCCGCGCAGTTAGAGAAGAGCGCTCCTGCCCTCTAGTGAGTGCTCTGCCCAAATCCCGCCCCGGCCCCGCTCCCCGCTCCCCTCCAGTTTGTGGGGTCGGGGCTCAGGTCCTGCTGTGTCTGTCCCGGCAGAAATCCCGGGACGTAGCGGCCATTCACCCCAAACAAAGCTGTGCAAGTGAGTTTAGCAGCAGGGAATAACTGGGATTACTTAGGGAAACGCAATTTAGCCAACTGCCCTCTTGCACGATGCCTTCTGCACCGGCACTGGCCTGGATAACATCGCTACTCAGGATGGTTGCAGTTTGATTAAGACTCCTAGAGCTCACCGAAAAACCTTCTCCAAGGTGCTCGAGGCCCCCCAGGTGACAAACACACCACGGTGACTCCATGTGCCCCTGCACCAGCCCTGCTCAGCCTGCGGGGCGGAAAGTTTTGCCACTGGGAGGAGGTGAAAAATAAATTTATTGGAAGCTACTAAAGATGAAGGGCAAGATTCTCGCCTCCTGTTAATGGCTGCAACTCCTCTGGGGTCTTCAGGGGTGGAAAAAATAGGAGTGGGATGCCAGTATATGGTAGAGGAGAGGAATTGTTCAGGGAAAGAGAAGACAGAACCATCATGGGGGACATGTCCTGGGTGAGAGACTCAGAGGAGCGATGCACAAGGGGACAGAGCTCTGTGTCAGTCCCCCGGAAAATATTCGTGATGTGAGCTGCAACAAAGTTCATATGAGAAAAANGGCATTAAAAAAAAAAAAAAAAAAAAAAAAAAAAGGCAAATGGGAGACATTGATTTTGGGCACATCCCCACTTTCACCTCCTCGAGGAAGGGTCAGTGTTCAGGTTTTCTTGGTGCAGCAGCTGATGGTACTCGGCTGGTGGTCTCAGCTGTGTGACAGACCCCTGTGCTCTGTGTGCTGGAGTGAGAGACAAGTTGTTTTTAGGAGAGCTGAAGGTCTGGGCAGCTGGTCAAGGTTCCCCCTGTGCATCCCCCGTGGCCGTGGGGCTGGTCCTCCTGAGGGCTCTCACCCTGCCGAGCCCCGGGGGGAGTTACCGCTGGTTCTCCCATTCTGACACATGATTGTCAGGACTTGCTTTCTCCCAGCTTTTTCCTTTAAAAAAGGCGAGATTTGGGTGCTAGCTCTAGAGGGCAGCATATGCCGGCACATGGGGCTGGGGGCCACCGCTGGCCCGCAAGCCCGAGCCAAGAGAAGCCTCTGGTGCGAGGAAGAGGAGAGAACCCCAGCAGTGGTTATCCCGAGGAAGAGGAGAGAACCCTGCCACAGGTGACCCCAAGACGAGGGGAGGAACCNCAGTGGTTACCCCGAGGAAGAGGAGAGAACCCCGGCAGTGGTTACCCCGAGAAAGAGGAGAGAACCCCGGCAGTGGTCACACCGAGAAAGAGGAGAGAACCCCGGCAGTGGTTATCCCGAGGAAGAGGAGAGAACCCCGGCAGTGGTTATCCCGAGGAAGAGGAGAGAACCCCAGCAGTGGTTACCCTGAGGAAGCAGCTGCGAGGATGCTCCCCAAAGGTGCACCCCGTCCTCTGTCTGCAGGTGGGACAAGGAGTGACAGAATCGTAGAATGGTTTGGGTTGGAAGGGACCTTTAAAGGTCATTTAGTTCCAAACTCCCTGAAATGAGTAGGGACACCTTCCACTATCCCAGGGTGCTCCAAGCCTTGTCCAACCCGGCCTTGAACACTTCAGGGATGGGGCAGCCACGGCTTCTCTGGTCAACCCGTGCCAGGGCCTCACCACTCCCACTGTAAAGAATTCCTTCTGTATATGTAATCTAAATTAATCCTCTTTCAGTTTAAAACCATTACCCCTTGTCCTATTGCAACATCCCAACTTTGAAACACCTCGGTCCCTTCCCTGCTTGGTCACAGACCTCTGGTTTGTTGTTTTGTTTTGTTCCCCGGACGAATCTCCAGTCCCAGACCTACAAACCCATTGGATGTCTGGGGTGCGTCATTCACTGTTTCAGGGCTCCTCATCTGTAAAACACCAACAGCCAGGTGGGCAGGAGGGTAGAGACTCAGGTCCCTGGGGCTAAGGGATTAGTCAAAAAGTAAATAAATTGCACTTTCACATATATCTGTTAAAGTGGCAGCTTAAAGCAAAGCTTTCTAATGTCTTTCTCTTAGTCCTTTGTGAAAAGAAGTAAATTGGGAAAAAACCTGTTGGCCTCACACTGCCACAGGAGGATGAGGTGGATCTGAGGAGGGACGCTGAGAAGAACCCCAGGCCCTGGGATTATTAAAAAGAAAAACTGAGAGAGAGATTAAACAGCTTATGACAAATCCTTTGTACATTTAAAGTAATTAGGAAGGTGAGGGTGGAAGGAGAAAAGGCTGTAAAGATTCTTTCTCTGGTTTAATCTTCTCCCACTACCGGGGACTGTATTTCACAGTGGAAACATAAGCATGTGAATCACCAGCACAATATATACTGGCTAACAAGGTGTCTGGCACTCCAAGGTGTTTCTGTCAGCACTTCCTCAGTGGTCAGACATCTGGCTGTCCTTTCTCCTCCCCACATGTGGAGGTTCACCTCAATGGCTCATCCTCCTGGGGTTTATTGGGATAGTGGCAGGTAACTGAATAAAGATCCCTGCTGTGCATGGCTGGAGCTCGGCTGCTGACTTTGCTGACCACATCATGGTCCATCTGATGCCTTAGGTTTTAGCTTTTATATTTTTCAAATCCTGCACTGCCTGGTGTGTAACTCTGAAGTTTCGTGTGGCCTGTTAGCTGCTGTTCTCTCATGCTGGACAGACACAACAAACCTCTCTGGGTTTGCTCTTCAAGGACACCAGGCCCCAAAATGTGTAAACTAAAGCCTAGAGGCGGGGGCAAACTTGGGGTAAGTACATCATTAACTGAAGTTATAATTGGAGAATTAACCCTGATATGCAAATGGACCAAACTTTTAAAAATGTGAAGAACCTGTGACCCAGAGTCCATCTTGGGTGGAGGCTTTTGGCTGCCCAGGGAGTGCCTTTGAAGGCCGTTCAAATAAATACCTACTTTTATTCTCTTATTTTTGTCTAGCCTCTGTGTTTCAGGTGGCCACCTCAAGGCATCACATCTGTGCTGTCCCTGAGGAGTAAAAGCAGCTCTGAGCAGGGTCTCTGAAGACCTGACCCTTCTGTCTCTGGCATCTGTGGTGCTGAGGACAGGAATGGTGGGAAGACCCTCTTTCTCTCAGAGGAAGGAGCAGGGTATCCTGGGCAGTCCTTTCCACTTGCAGATAATGAGGGCGTCTTCCCAGAGACACAGATGGTCCCAAGCCACCCCCTCTGGATGGCTTGAACATCACCTCGTGCCACCCTGCATCACAGACCCTGGCCAACCTCTGTGCACGGAGCAAGCAGAGGAGAGGGAACTGGTTGTCCCATGGCCCAGGCTGCTGGACACAGGGGCTCTGTGGGAAATTTACCTGGGACTCTGCCTGCTGCAACTGAATTCTTCCTTCATCTGAAGCACCATTACGGGTCAAGGCAGAAGATGGAACACAAGGAGATGGACAGATTTCTGTGGCAAGCTCTGCCTTTCAATCAGAAGATGGTCCTGCTGGTCCTGCTGCCAGCAAACACTGGAGGAGCTCCACATCCAGACCTGCTTCTTTGCCGTGCAGTTCCCATCAACCTCTGGATGAGGGAGACAACTCACCATAAAGCCAAGGGGTATTCAGGAAGGACAGGATGGAGGGGTCCAGTTTAGAGCACGAGAAGCAAGCCCAGCTCATACACAAGCCCTCTTTAAAGCCTTGCTCTTCTTCCAGGTCATTTTCCATGGACAAGTGACCCTTCCTGCCTCACACTACAGAGCAAGCAGATGCTGAAGGTGAACCAAGTCACCCCCTGCAGGAAAGAGTGAAACGAAAATGAATCAAAAAAGGAAATCAAAATCAATATTACAAAGTCAAATAATAAAAATTGTGTTATGGAAACAAAGGTCACCCAGGGAAAAATGTAATTGGACGTGACAGCCCAGATTTCCTCTCCCTGCCAATCCCGGGTGGGGGGACCTTGTGCCCAAGCCAAAGTGTCACCTGCCCATGTTGCTGAAGCTCCATACGGTCTGTACAGCTGACAGCAGATGCAGGAAGGGTGGGAGAGAGAAACCTGGGGGAGCTGCATGCAGTCGTGGTCTGAAATAGCAGAGGTCTTGCAGGGCAGGAAGGAGCTGTGTTGGCAAATCCACCTGGGGAGCCCAGCACCGAATAGACGAGCCTGTGGCAGGTCAGGAGTGAGATGTGCTGAATCCTGACGACTGCAGGAGATCCGGGCTCGGGAAAGGCAGCGCTGCCTCTGAACAGAGAGGGGCACCAGCACGGAGGATGTGCACGGCAGAGAGGGAACGCGTTTGCTTTCAGTGCAGAAAGATAACTTGGGGCAGGCTGGCCTCCCCGTGCCTCAGTTTCCCCTTTTTTAAAATGGCCCTTTCACCTTTGCAATTAGACAAGAAAGGCACAGACACCTCTGGACCTCGTTAATGAGCACAGCAACCAGCCTGGCAGTCGGTACAAACGTGAACCAGTGATTCCCACCCAGCCCCTCCGAGGTCCCTCTCGTGCAGGGTGACAAACTGCAGTGTCTCATGCAAGTCTTCATTTTGGCCCTCCTGGCCTTGAAGGAGGGATGACCGACCCCCATGTCGCTCCCATTACGCCACACAAGCCCCAGTACATTTCAGAGAGCATTATAAATGTGGGGCACGTCCCTCTGATGCAAACTTCAATGCAAAATGCAAACTTCAAATCATTATTCCTCAGCCCACAGCACTTCTCTGCATTGTCAGGCTGGTGCTGATGGGTTGTTTGGTATAGTTTTCTCTTCTTTCCTTTATTTTATTTTTTTTTTTAAACATGACCTCCTGATTCCTCTTGGGAATTTAGGTTGAATTCAGTTTATTATTACTTTCTTTCTTTTTTGTTTTGTTTTGTTTTGCTTTGTTTTGCACAAAGTCAGCAGCAGGGAGATAAACTTCCCATGAAGTCCATTTGCCGACAAAGCTTCCTTTAGCACAACAGACAATAGGAAAGCAAAACCAATGCTCTGCCTGGACATGACATTTCCAGCACCATGGTGACCACGGCGGCTGCTCTCTGTCCCCCCGCAGCTGGCCCAAGGGTGACCTTCAGCTCCAAGAAATGCTGATTTTCTTGTCAGCTGAGAGCCTGCCTACCTGGGCTGGAGGGGTCCCACTGCAGGAGCTGGAGCTTTGCGATTCTTTGGCAGCCCCATATGAGCAATCGCCTCTCCAATTGCTCTTACCAGCTTTGTTACCTTGTTTTGCTTCTTTTGGCCTTCTGTGCTTCCCTGCAGGCTGCGGTATTTGGGGGATGTTTCCTGTGTGCTTAGGGGTGGCTGGATTTAACCAAGGAATAAGGAGAGAAAGGAAAAAGGTCACTCGGCCTTCAGTACAATTAGCATGGGACCAAATCCTGTTTTCTCCCCAGCTTAAAGGTGGACAGGGTTTAGCTCAGTTTCTGATAAAATTGCCCCTGACGTGGTCTGGATGGCAGAAAACCCAGCATGCAGCACATTTCAGATGGGCATCAAGACTCATTTCCTTGTGGCAGAAACAGGAATGAAATAACCCCTCAGCAAGCTGGAAAAGCAGTAAAAGCCAAACTCCAGCTTGAAGAAAATCCAAGGGATAAAATCAGGGAATCAGCCCAGTTGCCTTCCAATAACAAAAAAGTGAAGTGATTTAACTAATAAGTATCGAGGTGAGCTGGATGAGTGGGGAGAACCCTTTGGCAAAGGGGCTTTGTCCCCCCAAGACCCCCAAGGGCAGGACACAAAGAGAAGGCAGTGCGGAGCCTTGCCTGCCACACCCTGAGTTTACAAGATCTCCTGAGGGCCCAATAATTTTGTATAAATTGGGCGACCTCCCCAGTTAAAGGGGATCCTGTGCACTGCCTGCATCACCCCCTGGTGGGTTTGGATCTGCAAACACGAGGAGCTGCTGAGGCTGTGGATGTGCTGGGAGAGAGATGGAGCGAGACGAAGAAGGGGAACACGTTTGCTCCCCACTGCACAGGGATGCTCCTAAAGGACCATGGGGAGCAGCAGCATCACCTCTGTGTCTGGGGGGTCCAGAGAGGCTCTGGACCGTGCAGCAACAAGGCCTGGAGGGACTCAAAACAGCTCCGTGAGTCCCAGCAGTGGCTGAGCAATCGAGAACTCAAAAAAGAGCAGGGGCTGGGAAACGCGACTGCGGATCTCAACTACTGCAACAAAACACACGGAGAAAACCGCAGATCCTTCTGCTGGTGGATGGGCTCTTCCTGAGAGATAAACCCGTAGGGAAGCAGCCTGGCAGTGGTGCAGGGAGGTCCAGGAGCAGGGAACATTATGGGCAGGAGCTGCCCCTTCCCAAAGCAAGAGGGTTTGGACAGAGCAGGGAGAGGTGGCAAAACTGCAAATGTTGCTGCTGTGACTTTATAAACTTCACCTTCAGCAGTGCCTGCGCATCACCCCATCATCTCAGCCAGGATAGAGCAGAAATGGAAAAGATCCAAAGAAGTGCAACAAATAGTATCAATAATCCATGAGAAGAGATTAAAAAGACTTAGGACTATTTAGTTTTAGAAGAAGAGGGGACGGGATAGAGGTGAAGACACGGAGGGCATGGCAGAGGCATACAAAGCACCAGCACCTCCGAGGCTGGGAGCACAGATTTGCCCCTGCAGCACCAAAACAGGACACATTTAATGCAGTTTGAGGGTGGTACCTTTCAAACCAAGAACAGGCAGAGCTGCAGGGTGCCTTGCCATGAAGATTCACGGGAACGTGGAGTTCAGCAGGATTTACAACGCCAGTGGGCATAAACTGGAACAACAGCGGTGTTTGCCAGGATTAAATTTAATAAACAACAAACTGTCTTGCCCAGGATTTTGTACCTCTGGGGTCTCTGGCATGGACTCAGCTGAAGACAGGACAGTGGGGTGGGGAAATAAACCTCTGGGGGGTAACTCCTGTACCTTCAACGTTAAATAGCCCGAGGAGAGGCCTAGAGCTACTGACGGGGAAACAGGAGCTGGATTTCAGCATCTGCCTGGAATAGATCCCGTAAGCGTCCTTGAGGGACTTGGCTGTGAGAGGAGAGGAAGACTTTTGAGGACCTATAAAAAAAGTAACAGTGAATAATAATAAGTGGCATCTACGAGGTGTCCTTCATCCTGGGCCTCAAAGTGAGAGCCTGTGCGTGGAGAAACGGAGGGACGATGGCACAGGTGGGAACCCAAAGCCCACATACTGCAACAACAGCTCTCTCTCCCTGCAGCTGCACATCTCCTTGGCAGCAAGGGACGCCAGGAGGGGCACAGCAGAGAAAGGAAAGCGGGTTATAAACTCAGGGCCAGGTGGGTGCTCGAGGAGGGTCAGGGGGATGGAGGGAAGGATGCTGGGGGGCTCCTGTAGCATCAGCTGCGTTGGCTTGTCCCCCTGTCCTGACAGTGTCCCCAAGGCTGGGTGGGACAGGGGGGGTCTGCAGCCAACGCAGCCCCCCTGGGTGGCAGGGGGACGGTGGCACGGGCAGGAGCAGGGACAGGCCGCACCCGGCTCGGGGTGATGGGACAGTGGGAGCAGCTGAGATCACCTGCTCCACATGGTTTATTTGAGGCTTTTGCTGGTTTGCTGTAAGAGGCCAAAAGCAGAGGAGCTGTCAGGAGGCCAGTGACATTTATTAATCCCTGCAGTGTGTCCCTCGCCAGCCTGTTTGATAGTGGCTCTGTGCTGGCTGCCATGGTTTCTTGCCTCTCTGCTGCTCAGGACAGGGTTTGATACTCTTCAGGGACTTGCTGGATATTTTTTCCCCCAGGTCACTTTTTCTACCAGGAATTCCTCCTCCTCCTCCTGTCCCGCAGCCGCTCTCTCCTCCCGGATTTACTGCATGGCTTACTTTGATCATCTTCTCCCTCCCTCTCACCCCAAGCCCCCAACTTCTCCCCAGACACAATCCCTAGTGGTGTCTCTGCCAGCTCAGCCCTATTTCATCTTTAAATGAGGCTTAAAAGACTCTTTACAGGGGAAGAAACAAATATTCCTCCTCCATACGCACCCTGTGGATTCCCTGCCAGCCCAGCCCAGCCCCGAGGCTCCCGGCCACGCTGGGGCTCAGGGAGCATCACGACACAGTGACACCACCATGACAACTTCTGTTGCTCAGCCGCCCTCGGGGAAGAGAAAATGAGCAACTGTAGCTTTAAAACAAAGATTAGATGCAATTTTTTTCCCCCTCTCTCCCTCCCTTTCTCTCTCCTTTTTTAAAGGGAACTTGTCAAGGTTTCCATCAATAATAGATAATGGTGCATCACTCTGGCAGGTTACACCCTCCGGCTGTTTTGATATTTTCCAGAGAATTTGTCAGCAATCTTACAGCAAAGGAGGGCTGGGGGAAGGGTGCAGGGGGGAGGGGAGAGACCTCATTAATTTTTTGTCATTTGCATTCCTGCTGCTAAATAATGTATTGATTGCTCTTTCTCTCTCCCTCTTTAATTCTCTCTCTTCTGCGGCGTCTCGCTGCCCATGGCCCTCACTCGGTGACAGATGAGTTTGTCAGAGGCACCAGACAGCTCGTGCTCCCCAGGACCGGGCTGGCAGAGCTCAATGTGACCCTGGCACCAGCTCCAGCCATGCAAGTCACAGGCCAGGTGCCACCAGCTCCTGGCAGGGGGACACCGAGGTCTCCCCAAACCAGATGCTGAGACATCCCAGCCTGTGCCGTGGGGATTCACCTCACACCCAGCTCCTGCCCTTCGGGAGGTCGAGGACAGCAGCACGTGGGTCCCAGCACACTTGGATGTGACCAGGGGAGGAATTGCCAAGAAACTGGAGGAATAGCAGCAATGCACAGCCAGGAAAACCCTCGCCCTGCCCTCGCCTGCGGCCCCGCTGCCAGCCCAGCTCCACAGGCAGCTGTGGGCATGTGCAGGAAGGAGCCGCTGGAAAAGCCAACACGGGCAGCTCTTACCTTGGGACAGCAGGAGAATGGAAATGCTGAGGGGATTGTGGTCTTCTAACTTCAGCACGGATCTGCTTCCCTGTCCCTTCGACAGACCTGAGCCCAAGGCCCTGGGAGACACAATCGAGGTCCACTGAGTTGGCAGCTGAGCTAAACAAGAACTTGCAGATGATTTGGGCTTTGCTCAGCTTAATGCGCCTTGGCTTCTTTTTTAATTAATAAATACTTAATTACATAGTTAATATTTTAATATTTCCTATTAAAAACATCTGATTTAATGGAATTACTGCCAGCTATTTGTTTTGTATGACTTTTATGTTTATTTTCCTCTTTCATTTCTCGTTTTCCCTTCCAGCCCACTGCTCTAATCCCTGAAGTTCCCAGTTGATCTTTGCTACTGGAAATTAGGAGGAAATTTGCTAGAAATTGCTACTGGAAATTTCCAGCCTTTCAGCTGAAATGGAGTCTGGCCCTTGGTGCTGCCACCCACCAGCCCAAGGTGTCAGTGTGGGTTATTAGCACTCGGATACCTCTCTGCAAATGTTCCAGCCCCTGGGGAGGCGAGGAGAGGGCAGGGAAGGCAGTGGGGACCCGCCCAGGGAGGGGAGGTGGGAGAACAGGACGACCCCCAAGGTCATCCCCAAAGGTGGGGAGAACCCCGAGCCTGTGTTTGCCTCTCAGACCGTGCCTGGCTGCACAGCCTGTGCCAGGAGCAGCACACCTGCACCCAGGCCAGGACGGAGAAAGGCCCCAGCTGTGGGGGTGGCAAGAGGTGGATGCGACCGGCAGCAGTGACAGCTCCTCCTCTCTTCCTCTCCGCAGCCCTTGGTTCCTTGCTCCAGCTCCTCTTGCTCCAGGGTGCTGCCCACGCCCTGCACACGGTGGATGCTCCGAGAGAGGCTCTGAATTAAAGCAGCTCTTGCTTCCTGCATCCCCTTCCTCCTTCCCTCCCTCTCTGCCC
>VYZQ01011794.1:5838-22215 GCA_013400655.1 Mystacornis crossleyi | reverse complement strand
CCCCCCCGCCACCCTGTGAGCAAAACCTGAGTTTCATCCACATTCTTCTCTGGGTGCCAGCCTGTCAGTGGTCTCAGGACCAATATTCAGTTGCAACTGAATTGAGTAGAAATTCTAGTGAATGATCTAATAATAAGTGGCATAGAAAGTCACATGAGGAAATTAATAGCTTTGTCACCAGAACAGCACCGGAATAATATGTGATATCTAATGCCCAGGGCAATCCAATTAATGACGAAGAAAGAACAGCATATCGAATAACTGATCACTAAATGAGAACAATCAGTTTTGTACAGTAAATGAGGAAAGAATCTATGAAGAGGGAAAAATATTGCTTTGTTCGTTTAATAGTGTAGCACAACATATACTCACAATGTTTTTGGATCAACCGTTTATGTCCAACAGTTTTTACGTAGAATAAATACCTTTTTTTTTTGTTTGAAATGTCAATTGCGAGAATCATGGCACCTGAAATTTCGATTTGTATTTGGGGTGGGTGGTTTCACTTGGCAAGCTTTGAGTTTCGGATTTACATGTGAAAGACTGGGAGAGAAATGGGCAGGAAAATTATAGGGGCTTGCTTTACACCTCTCCTTTTTTTGCAGTGTGTTAGCCACATACTGCCAAATTCTGTTAGAGCACTCTCATGCCTGGCCTCATGTACCAAAACAGTAAGAAGCAATGCAAAGAATAGTAAACAAGTATATTCAAATATTCCCACCCTACCCCTTTCTGATCATTCCAAGCCCCTAATAGGTAAATCCTAGCAGACAGTTTGACCTCTTCATGGGAGTAGTTCACACTGCTTGTTAGGACTAACTGCTACAAGAAATACACAGTAGTGTATTGTATTTTGTGATATTTTTTCTGTGGATTTAATTTCAGAATGCAGAAGCATATGTATCTTGGAACATGTAAACACCAAAATTATCTCCAAAGCTTAGACCTTGCCAAGGTGTACTCTACCTGCCTGGTTGCTACCTGATAACTGATGAGTGTGAAGAAATTTTCTACTATGTGTTTCATTGCATTTTTAAAATATATCTGAATTAAATAGAATGGTTCCTCTCTGGTCAGTAAAAAAAGCTTTAAAGCTGTAAAAGAGTGGGAGAAAAGAGTTACTTCCATTATAATTCCTGTTTGGGATATGACACATAATTAGAATGGCTTCCCTTCATCCTCAGCTGTGGGCCCTGGACTGATTTGAAATATTTTGGATAAAGAGTACAAAACACAGATGTGGGAGTCTTTGATATACTGTTTTAAATGAAAAATTAAAATCTAAACTGCCTTCAGGTTTTTAAGGGTTTCTGAAAAGACTTCAAGGTCAGGTATTTTTTTTTTGAAATGAGTAGGTTTTTCAGATGCTAGTTTATCTTCCAAGAATCCATGTATCAAGTGTTTTATAAAACCCTATTATCTCTCCTGTTAATATAATTGAAATGATTAAGATGACTTGAAGTCCTTAAAGGAATTGTATCTCATAGTTTAGCAGCTCAAGACTGCTTAATTTATTGACTACCTGTTGTGAATGGTCAACATATTCTAAAATCAGCCTACATTCCCCAATATGGTTAACCTTTTTCCCCTGGTTTCATAACAGATATTGAGCATAACTTTTGTCATCCAACTATTATCCCCAATAACCTGAAAAGCAGTTGAAAGATCACAACCACAGCTTCTGCATGGCTTTTGGGGAAGAATCTGCTTTTAATCCAGTATTTGCCAGCCTGCACTTGCAATTCTGACTACCTGTTTCTGACAATTTTCTACTGCTTCTTTTCTAGTGTTCTCTTTCTTTTTCTTGTTTGTACTTGTTTATTTTCTGTTTTTATTTTTTTTATTTTACAGTTTATTTTACTGTTGCTCTGTTTGTTCAAAAAAGCTGTCTGAGTGCAACCCCAGATCTGTTACCATGTCAGCCTCATACTCCATTTAAAGAGCAGAGTTGGCCAACTGCTGGATTCTTCTTCAGCTCTGAGGGATAAGCTACCTACATATTTCTGCAGTTATTTTTTAAAGGCTATATGTATTTTTGCCCCTATCTTTTGATAGATAGATACCCTCTAAAGCATTTTCAACTGCTTCCTTCATTTCATAGTTGTTGCTGGTGAGAAAAGGATTCCTTTCTCAAGATCAAAATATTTGTCTGGACCCTGTTGCCCTCCATGCCATCAAACATCTGCTGTATCTTTTTGTAACTGCCTTGTGGTGTGAAGTGTTAAATGTCTTTGAAATGGCAGCCTGTGCAAAGAGTGTACAGCAGATAAATGTATGATCTGTTTTTCCGGAATTCTGGCAGGTGCCCTGCCAGTGTACACAAAGACAAAAAAAGGTTTATTTTCTCAGCTATGTCTCCCCTACTAAATCTTTAACATTATTTCCTCGATTGAGTAGTGACAAGTTTAGTAACTATAGTTAGATAATCATCTTCTATGCCTTTATATAAATAATTGTGTTGCATGCATAAAAGAAAATTTCTGTGAAATGTTAAAATCATTTTTATTTGGATTTTTTTTCCCCCCCATTTCTTGAATTTACTTCAGTGTATTTCAACAGTGTTTTGCAGTTGCTGTTCCGGAATGAAGGCATTGTAAACATCTAGGTATGTCTTAGTCTCTGCTGATCAAAAATTAAAATACTTTGCTATTGTATTTGAGTTATGGATTCCATGGTGAAATGAGACTACTGTCTTAATACCTTGAATTACCTTTTAATTATGATGTGTTGGATGCCCTATCCTTGAAGATGTGAAAGCTGACTGTGTAGGTATTATGTTAAAATATTTTGTGTGGCATTGCAATGCAGACTACTATGATTTCCCATATGTGACAGAACTTGAAGTTCTGTAATTTCATTAAAACAGAGATTTAACATAATTTTGTGTTACCCAGAGAAGCATAATTTTTCATACATTTATATTAATTTCTACCCATTTAAAATCCCTACTTTTCTTGTTACCCGTGTGAATATGCAAATTCAAATTTCTCCCCCCACCAAAAAGAAAAAAATCAAGATATGAAATATTTCTTTCTCATGAATAAGACCCTGAATTTATACACAGCTTAAACATATCAATAGCTAATTTATAAAATAGCTAATTTATTTTCTTTTTTTAAAATAATTTTGTTTCACTTAGGATTATTCATAATAATATATTAGAAACAGTGGTTTGTAGCTATATTCTTTTATTTTACCTTTTAATCTTGTTGCTCAAGTTGACAAAAACCTTTGAAACCTAAAACCCAGACGCATTTGAGTCTGTATGACCACCACTAGCCAGTATCGACTTTTGTGCTCATAGTTTTGCTTTATTAAGAAGAAATCTGGATAGTTTATTGAGTAGAGTCTTTATTTTTAGTTTATAGAGTCTTTATTTTTAGTAATTGCATAGAAGAAAAACTGTAGACTACTCTGATTCTTTCCTCTAAGATTATACTTTGTAGGCCAAAAAATGGAGTGCGAGTTTGAGCGTAGCGGCTGAGGTAGGAATATTTGCAAGTCAAGGAGTAACAAATAACCAAATAAGAAATGCAGGATCCGATGCATAATAATCAATATGTGAAAGGCAGCTTGTGCTACTCATTTCCTTACTGATGCACACTGAAATTTTCATTACTCAGTGGTGGCTGGGACAGGAAACTTCTATTTTAGATTTTAATTTAGTGCTTCTTCAGGCATCAGTTGATTCTGTTCTTAGCAGATTATTTTGCTTCTTTTTAGAGTGATGAGAATAACTCTGGATAAAATGCATAAGATATATAATGCATATTTGTCTTGCATTGTCAATTTTGTTTTGCCCATTGTCAGTTGTATTTGAAGATAAATTATGTGTTTGATCATATTATTCATTGAAGCATGTTTGGTTTTTAATGTCTGTGGGTTAGCAACGTGTTATGTGGAAAACTGTTATGAATTTTTATATTACACATTGAATGATGAGCTTTTTTCGGATGAAATAAAATTGTCTGAATGCATATAAAACCCAGATAAAATTGAGTTGCTTATTTATGAACTCTTCTGAAGATTACTCCAGAACTAAAGACACAATTTAAGGTATAATATATAATGGCAAAGGAATGTATAAGGAAATAAATGGCACTAGATAGGTAAATACAAGAAAAAGAAAGCATGGGTCCAAGTTCTGTTTTTCAACAGTATGCCATTACCCTATCATCACTTTTCATGGAGAAGAAATATCACAATTCTTTCTGCTGGCACCTACCGAAGTTCTTATGCTTGATCAGACTGGACTCTCTGGTTTTATGCCTTTTTTCATATTCTAGATAAAACAGAGTTTTCAAGAAACTCTAGTTGAGCATCTGCAAAATCAAATATTCCATGTGAAGATCATGTGAAAACATGCTTAAGCATGATATAGGAAGCCAAACATATCATTTAATGCATCTTAGTTATCATTCTGTCTATCTGTCTGTCCCTCTGTCTGTCTCTCCCTCCCCAGTATTTGCCTTGAAACACACTGTTATTTGCCCATATGTGAAATGAAATCAAAGGATTTGGGCTCATATACTTAGATGGTAAAGACAATCTTCCCATAGTCCTCTTAGTAGGCCCTTTCCAGGTGTTAAAGGTCAAAACAATGTGGAGATTTATGTTCAAAAACACATTCAACCAGACTGACATGGGAAAGCATGGTTTTCTAAGGCCAAGTGCATACACAGCAGTACCTCTGACTTCACCAGTTTCTGAGAATAGAAATTCTGGTTATAGGTTATCTTCTGAGGAATTATTTCATCTTCATAAATTTATTGAGTATAATATGGGTAAAATGCAATGGCTCGTTTTATCCAGGAGATTAAACAAGAAATTTTTCATTCCCTTGTAAACTTGTCTTTCATGATAACACTGTTTGGAAATGTCTTCTTGAACTGTCCGTTAGTACCACTGAGGGGAGGTTGTCAGTGAATAAAATTTTTGGGATGCACACTGAAGAAATAAATACAAATACTTAAGCGACCTTACTTTTTGTGTGTGTGAAATTAAGTAACATCCTTCTAATAGAGCTTTATTTTTAAAGCAGATAAGCATTAAGATATCATTTCAGAACTCAAATACACATAAATGGCATTGATGTAAGTAGATAGAACTAAGCCTGGCCCTCATTTTACAGCACTTTTGTGATTATTTTTATTTTCTTTTTTTTTCTTGAATATTGGACGTTTTCCTAGAGCTCCTGATGTGACTGAAATGCAGAGACATGAGGCTGTTGGTTGATGGTTTATGTCTAGTGGCACTCACTGATATTAGCTGATGTCAGTGAAGACCCCCCAGGAATAAGTTGGCCTTTACTGGGTCACTGAGAACCTAAGGAGAAAAAATTTTTAAAAAGAGAGATTTAAAAAAAAAAAATGCTTATACCTTTTTCATACAGAAGAATTCGTTGAATTTATTTACTAAGCTTCAAGGCTTTCATACACAGAAAGAACAAATTCATCAGGACATTAAAGAGAAACCTCCAGTGTGACAGGAAGTTACTTCATATTTCATCCAATATCTCAAATATAAAGGCTCTTCTCTGTACAGAAACTCTCCTCAAACTTCCAATTGGAGGCCTACAGAAATAAGAGGAACAGTCGTACCATGCAAAGCTCCCAGTGTCACAAAGGTTGTATAAATTGACTACCTCCCAGTTAATCCCTCCGTATTGTTCCTGGAATGAAATTTTCTCTATATTTCTATGTGACATGCAGCTGCTGATTTACCCTTGTAAGCCTGAGAAAAAAATTATCTGTGGTATCTGTATTGGAGATTTTCACTGCATATTCTCCTATTTTGCCTTGAACTCCCTTTGTCACCAATGGATTTTCTTGTATAATAGAACAAGTAAAGCCTGTCCAATTAGAAAGCAATATGAGATGAGATATCTCAATGTTGAATGTTGTACTGAATTATTTTTATCATTCTGAAATACCTGAAATGCATGAGTGAGTAATGCCTTATGCAAAGGAGATTCAGTAAGTTTTTGAACCTCAGCGACATTAGAGAAGTCACAAACGTTATCTCTTCAAAAAGAAAGCAGGAAGTATTGTATATTGATTCATCTGGTGTAACTAACGCAATGTTAAAAATCTAATAAAAATATAATGTTATCCACTAGAACTGGCAGTTAGTTTATAAAGGTTGATTTCTTCATGCAATAAAATGTAATTTTTAAAAAAATGAATTCTTGAAAGAAACATTGAGGAAAAGGCTTTGTAGAAGTAATCTTTTCTTTTTTCTTTCTTCATTTTTTTTAATTAAAAAAGAATTCAAACTATTTTTTAATGTATTTCCTTCTGCTCCAACAGATTGATTATTCTGTTTCAAAAGAATGATAATTGATGTAAATTCTCTAAACTACTCAGACTTTCCTTTGAAATCAGTCTGTGAGTGAAACAGAAGTATTTTAGGGAGGGTTTCTGAAGAAAGAAAACTGCTTCAAAGAACATCACAAGTAAATGAACAAGAAAATGGTGTAGGTTGATAAAGAAAAAACCAGGCTGATTAAGGAGGTGTAAGTAGATAATAAAAGAACACAAGGTTCTTAAAATATTTAGTCATGGAAGAAATACTAATTTGATTTAAGAAATGTATGTGTTGGGAAGAAAGTGATACTGAAGTTAAATTAAATCATCACTTGTGAAGACTTGTAATGGAGTACTATTGATCTCTGTATTGAAATTTCCTGGTATTTTGATCAGAATTTTAGAGAACAGGGAGGACATATCTCACATAAAAACTCATTCACTTGGTGTTCTCAAAAAGGAGCTGTTTCTAGGGAGGCCAGTAACAACTGCTGTGTCTGCTGGAGTTCCTTAGCATTAATTTTTGATGCAATAAGACAGACTGGGTGCTATCCTCTGGTAAGCTGCTGCAGTGTAACAGTGTGCCTCAATACTGTTGAATACAAGACTCACCTACGAACAGTAAAAAGAGAAGGTGAACTATATCCGTGACCATTACATCTAGTCCTTGCTTGCTGCGTTCTCAGTGAAGAGAATTAAAAAATGTCTTCAATCCGAAAGAGGCTTTAATACACAAACTTTCATGAGCTCTGAAAACCTAGCATCTTGTGTCAAAAGCTACAATGTGACCAGTGCAGTGGTTATGTTTTCTGGGCCAGTGAGGGAAGACGTTATGACACAGGATCAGTTTCACTAATGCTGTAGCTTAAGAACCTGGATCCAAGGTCCTACACATAAGGTAGAGAAATCTAAGTGTAAAGTACTCACAGAATCACAGAATCTGCTGAGCTGGAAGGGACCCACACAGATCACTGAGTCCTACTCCCAACACTGCACCATCGCCAAGTGTCACCCCATGTGCCTGAGAATATTGTCGAAACACTTCTTGAGCTCTGTCAGGCTGATGCTGTGACCACTTCCCTGGGGAGCCTGTTTCAGCACTCAACCACCCTCTGGGTGAAGAACCTTTTCCTAATATCCAACTAAAACCCCCCATGACACAGTTTCAGGCCATTCCCTCAGGTCCTGTCACTGGTCACCACAGAGAAGAGACCAGTGCCTGCCCCTGCTCTTCCCCACATGAGGAAATTGTAACTGCAATGAGGTCTGCCTTCAGTGGCCTCTTCTCCAGGCTGAGCAGACCAAGTGACCTCAGCCACTCCTCATACAGCTTCCCCTGAAGGCTTTGGAATTTCAATACTGAATTAGCTTATCAAAGAGAGACATGAAGTTAGCATTACTTGCGGCTTTTTAGTCCTGAATATGCTAAAAATAATATTTTGCCAAAATAAAACTCTTCAAATCATGTAACTCTTTTGTTTTCCATCCTGCCACCCTCTATCTCTAATTTCTGTTTCTACTTAAACAGAAGGGATGGCAAAATCAATCACATATCCTTTACGTGTCAAGGTCACTGAGGGGAGATGTGTGCATGGAGGTTTACTTTGAGAAACTTTTCATAACTTATCCCTGAAGTCATTGTTTCCTCACTTCTTCACGTGGAAATACTTTTTTACTATTCTTTCTGTCATTATGTTTTGTCAGTTTGTGTTGTGTTCCATTATGGGGAGCTGTGGGGAGTTCTTTTGAAACGGAAGCTCTAGGATGAAATTAAGTCAGACGAGACAAATGTTGTATCTGAGAACCATTTATTGGTAACAGAAAAGGTGTTTCCTACTAAAGAAGAGTAGAAAAGACAGAAAAGGAGAAAGGAAGATGAAAGAGGGTGGGCGGAGACAGAGAGAGGGGAGACAGAGAAGAAAAGCAGGCATTTCCACCAGAAGGTCAGGGAGTGCCACTGATGTCCAAGCGGCAGGGGTGTGCGCACGCTGCCTGCCGGGGAGCCTGCACAGCTCCTGGAGAGGCACGGCCCACAGGCACAGCTCCCGCGGCCACGGGCAGCCGGACACGCGGGGAGAGGGGATCGGGCAGGAGGCGCAGAACCCCGGGCAGGGCCGCGGCAGGGATTGCAACGCCGGGCTGGATCAGCGAAACAAGGTTAGAGGCGGGCAGGAACACAGGGATGAAGCAGGCAGAGCATCGGACAGGAACGCAGGGAGGCAGGACAAGTAGAAGGAGGCTCAGAGGTCAGCTGGTGTGCAGCCAACTGCCCAGTGAGAGGGAGGACGAGTGAGCGCGGGCAAAAAGAGCAAAAGCAAGCTAGAGACACGGCAAAAAGAAGAGCAAAAGGCCAAAAATACAAGACCGGAGAGTTTGCGACACAGTTACTTTTATATCCCCTGGCTCCTCCCAAGGTCTGCCTGCTAACAGGAGACCATTGGCCCAGTCCAAGCTTCCACTACAGTCCATTGGTGGAGACATTTTGCCACCTGGTTGGAGAACGTGTCTGGAGGGTACAGTGCTCTTGGCGTCTCCTGTTGACTGCCTACGCCATGTGAGAATGAAATGGTTGCCAGGCAAAATATCCCCAGAGACAAGGCTTTCTCCCATCTTCTCCCAGTTGCCTCCTGCAAGCGGCACGTGTGCAACCCCTCCCCCACATGCCTCTGACAGTGTTGAGACAGAAATCAAAATTAAATTGGCTGCTTACAGATTGTTATTGAGATAATGGTGTCATGCAATGAGTCTGCCAGCTTCCTCTTCTGGGTAGTCAACAGCTGTGAAATCTGGTAAAATATTCAAGATAGATATGCTCTATGAATGATATTGTCTTGAGATTCACATATTTTTTACTTCTGTTGTGATTTTCCTTGCAGTTACATCACCGTTATTGATCAGCACACCCTACCTCTGTGTTCTTAAGGGCAATCTGCTCTCAAAGTAGGTCCACCCCTAAGAGTTTTGAGACAGTGGACAGTGAACAGGGTCAAAAGTGACACATTGAACAGTGTCATACAAGAACCGGAGCCTGAACATGAATCTTTCAGATAAAACTTTAATTGCTCCTAAAAGTGATGACAGATTGTAAACAAACCAAGTTAGTCTAGAAGGTGGAAAGGTGAAATTCTTTTACTGATCTGTGGGGCTAAAGCCACCGTAAGTTTGACCCACACAAAACACAGCATGGCAGATAAAAACCTGTTTATTTCTTATTACACTGGTGGGGTTTTTTGTTGTTTTGTTTTGGTTTTGTTTTTTTACAATTTGATTGTGTTGTATAAATAGGAAATCCTTGCAGGACTAAGAAAACTAATTTTGATTATCAGCCTGTAATATAATCTTAATGTAGAAGGAGGATGTACAATAATAAAAGTACCAAAGGGGGTTTACTGAAGGAACATTAACCCTTTCTTGGTAGATATGCATAAAATTTTAGATCTCTCACTGCATAAAAGCATAATATGTCTCAGCCATAGGTCAAAACACCTCATTAGATTCAAGGAACTATGTAAAGAATGGTCAATGACGGTAAGAAATTTTAAATTTAATTTCAAGTATATCTGTCTATCTATCTGGTAGTCACAGCCTTTGAGATTTGTGTCCACAAAGGCTACTGTCTTCTACTGTGCTCTTTCTGCTTGTGTATCCATGCACTCGAAAGTGTAGGAATATTTGTCTTCTTCTTGAACTAGTCACAAAATAGGGTTTCTTTTCTTTAAAGCATTATAGTAGGGAGAAAAAAGTGTAAAACATAAGGAGAAGCAATTCTTACCAGGAAGATATTGATCATGACCAATTACATGAGCTACAAATACTTGCCATGTGAATCTGCATTTGCAAAAGGATTATTAATTTGTTTATTCATTATCACTCATGTATTTTAATTTTGCAAAACTTGCTGCTGTTAGTATGTGGTAGATCATTGTGAAAATGGGAACTGCTGTGAATTGACTATTCATGTAGTTTGAAAGTAAGCTAAGTTGGCTTTCTATTATTGGGCTGATAATTTTGAGATAGATTCTAAACACTGTTTGGAAAGATATACAGTGTGTTCTCCATTATCTCCTCTTTTTTATTAAAAGTTTCAGGAGATAATGCCTGAAGAAATAATCTGATTCAAAGGTAATCTAGACTAAGACTGTCTCTTTTCCAATTATTTCCTCAAAGCAGTTTTATTGTTATGTCTTTTCCACCTTACCAGGCACCTAAAGTATAAATTTTGACTGCTGTTAAGAGTGACTCAGAGAGGTTTTTAAATTTGATTTGAAGAGTCATTGGTAATTCATTTGTGGATAGAGTTTCTACTGGAGTCACTCCAAAAGGTCCGCATCCTTGTTGTCTTGGGGCCCCAGAGCTGGATGCAGTACTCTAGGAGGGATCTTAAGAGATCAGGGTAGTGTGTGAGAATCAGTTCTACAAATTTTCCTCGATACTTTCTACTCAAGAGAAGTTTTTTTTTCAGGGTTTTCTTGTTAGGTCAACAAAGACCGTGCCCAAGATGGTTCTTCTTTTGAAGGAACTAAATACTATCCACAAATCATGAGACTCTAAGTGTGGGTTTCACATATGATGGGAAGAATATTTTCTGTTTTCAGCTGAGAATGTGCCTCAGGAAGCAGCAACTTAGCATACTGTGTGTTCATTCTGGTATGAAATGTGAGAACCCACGGCTGGGTGAGAGGGGCCTGTAAACCCATTCTCCTTTCTCATATTCTGTTTATCAGTAGAATTTACTGTTTAACTGTACATGTTTTGTCCAGGATCACAATCTATTACTAAGGACTTTCAGTGCTTTTAGGAAACTGGCTCCTTCAACAATTAGACTGGTTGAAAAGTGGGGAGATTAACTGAGTTACAATATATGGCTAAATAAAGGTTGTTTCATATGGAGTTTGTTGTTGTGTCTGGCAGTGCAGTGGGAAATGTCAGACTGGTCTTATATGGGCTTTGGGTTTTTTTTCTTTTTTTTTTAGTAGTTGTAAATTGGATGAGATTTGGTTTTGTTTGTGCTTGGGTTTTTGGCTTTTTGGGGGTTTTTTCACTTTGTTTTCTCTCCCTGTAGTGCTTGCCCTTATCTGAAATTACTTTTTCCAACATAAAAATTGAAGAATATGCGTGTAGTTTTTGGAAATGTATTGCTCAAATTATTCACTCTGTTTTCATTCATGTGCAGCTAACAATGCTCCTCTTATATAATTGATACTTAGATGGAGATTTGTAATTTGTTTAATTTTTTGTCTCCTAGAAGATCTATTTTCCCTTCTGCCTGGTTATTCATGCAGCAGCTTTAACTAGAGGAAAAATAATCCTGCACTTCTGTATAATTATTATAAAATCAGAACCTGCAAATGACCTATTAAGAATATTTAGCAGGAGAACTGACCACTTTCCCTCCAGATATTATGATGTGCTTACAAAACTTTTTCAAAAACTTCATTATCACTGAGCTAGTTAATTAATTTTATTTTACAATGCAGCCAGCAATTTAACGTAGTTTTTTTTCTCCCATTGTTTTGACATTCCACTTTTTACAAAGATCCAGAGCTTCTGAAAACTCAGGTAGCCAAAGTATGTGAAAATACAGCTAAGGATGAAAGCTAGTCTGGGATAAAAATCTCTTTTGTAGCAATTTTTGTTTCCTGTGGTAGTATTTTTCTCTTTTCCATTAATATCATCAAAGCCCAAGTTAATAGAACAAATTGAAAAATCAGCAACTGATCGCCTCTCAGCTGAATATCATCATAAAAATATTTTAAAGCACTTTAATTAACCCCTTGAACGCCAGGGAAATATGCAAATTAATTTGCTTATTTCCCTGTGCTCTTTTTGGAGCTATTTAATTAACGTGTTTTTGCAAATTCTCTGTTTTATAATAGCTCCACAGTTTGGGTACAAGCAGAACTAGCTTTGAATGCAGAACTAAAACTGGTAGGTTTTTTCCTTTCTTTAGTGATTGAATTTAATCTTCAAATTTGGCACTACAAAAATCCACAGATGATAATTAATTTTTTATGTAACTTTCTGGCACAGTTCTTAATAACATTTATGAAGAGAACATTCTGAAGGAGTTCCATTGTTTTAGAATTATATCCTCTAAACACAAAGTGACCTCTGCCGTACTCTAATAGATGCTTCTTGTGGTTGGATTGAAATTTGAGTCCCTGGGAACTACGGTCATCAGAAAATCAGGATGAAACATGGTGTAAAATAAGGCAGCAGTTTGTTTCCCAGATATTGAACACTTTCCAGCTTAGACATTACAAACAAGCATGAGACAGAGTGTTGGCTGAATACCAAATAACTGCTTTCATAAATAAATCACTTTACAAATTTTGCTGGTATCTATTGAATAATTTATGTGGCAGATAGGAGATGGTCAACAACAGTACTCCTTGAATACAAAGAACATCTCTGTTAATTGAATTTTTTAAATGAAAAATTAGTAATTTTCACTGACTTTTATATTCAACAATTATTGCTCAATTAGGTTTACAAAATAACATAAGTCAGAGGGCTTCACATTGCTGGTAGAAAGACATGTCGTTTGAGGACAACTTAAATTTTCTTTTGTACTCTTTCCCTAATGGTCTGTACCACTTTTGTCCTGTTCAGCTCCAGTGCTAAGTCCTGAAAAAAGCTTCTCTGCTTCGTGTACTAGAATCATCATGTGACTTGTCATTGGCCCAGCAATTCTTTTACCTTCATGTCTCTGGCAACGTTTCAGATTCATATTACTCTGAATTAATACACAGGCACTTATTCATATAAAACAGTGAACTTGAGCATTGTATAATGTCCACTTTCACCCATGGAATTAAAAAAACGCCCAAACACAAAAATTCCTTATATTCAGTTCTGTAGTTAGGAACTGTACCTGGTTATTAAGGCAGAATTGTCAAAGTGATTCCAATGAACTTGAAGAAGAACTCAAGCTCTGAATTTGTTTTTGCCAACTATTTGGCTGTGTAGGATGCATTTTTTCTACTCAAAAACTTAAGAGACAAAACCTTTAGATTAAGCAAACCAGTTAAATTTGAAAATATTTCAAATTTATATAAATTTAAGAAGATAAAGAGGATAAATGTGGGGCTTGCAGTTTGTCTAGCAGCTGCTAAAATGTACTGGGATATATTCAGTTAGAATTGTGCCATACATGTGTTGTTCCAGTTTAGCTCTTTGATTTCGCTCAAAGAATAAGATCTTCCTCAGAATCTGCAAAAATGAAGAGATAATTTAATTACCAGAGATCTGATGGTATAAACATTGTGTTGTCTTCTTTTATTTACTGAATATTCAGTAGACTATCTGGATAACTTCCAAAATGTTTCTATAGAAGTGGCTGTATAGGGGTTTAAGGAACAGCTGTAGCACTCTTCTGAAACTGAACTCTAGGCAGCCTCTTTGTATTTAAGGTTTGTTAATAAAAATTTGATTACACACGGACATAACTGATTAAAAGGATACAGCTCTAAAAAATCCAAACATGACCACACAGAGATTTGCACACAGGCTTATTTTCAGCTATTGTCATCAGTCTGGCTGCCCAGTGAAATACATCGAGAACATTCACAGGTGTGTAATGGATACAGATTTACAGCCTTGTTTTTGCCATGTGAGTGCAGTGGGATGGTTCTACATTAAACAGATGATCCTGGAACATATGGCTGAAGAGGAAGGAGTTATTGAATATCACGTGATTGAAATAAAGATATTTTTGTAAATTAGGATCATTTAAAATATCATTCAATAGCGATTATTTTCACTATAGCAGGTGCATCCTGACTTTGTAGGAAATGGTATCACTGTAAAAAGGAAGAGTACGCCATGTTTAGGATAGAAACAGATGTAAAATCGGAAGTGAATGGTCCATTCATTCAGTCTGACTTTCAAAAGAACAAATTATTTCTTGGTTTATGGCCAATAGCACTGATTGAACTGCAATATTTCTACTATAAAAATCTCCTATCTTGCTGTAAGAGCTGTAAGAGAAAAGATGTTATCATGATATTTGGTAAATTTTCTAACGGCAGGGAATCAAATTTTTTCCTGTATTTCTTAGATATGTAAGGTAGCAGTAACAAACTATTGCCCCTATCTAGAGTTTTCTTCCTTTTAGTATTTTATTTTCAGTTGTAATAATGGTAAAGAAACGTGAGCCAAAACTGAACAGGTATAATCAATAGTGAAGGAAAGATTGCTACATGAACTCAAAAATTGCCTGATGGGTTTGTTTAGATGCTTGTCTTTAGGGTATTCTTAAAAAGTGCAATAAATCCCTTCTATCTCTATTGTACATATTTTCATATTAGTTTTCATTTTAGCATAGGTTCTGTGTAGTATATCTAAGGAAGCACTTTTTCTTTCTGAAAACTCAGTAAGGCTCAAGATGTCATCTCTAAATATTTCAAATTTTACTAGTCATACTGAATCTGCACTTCTGCAGATTACAAGATGCTTTTGAAATACTGTGACTCCTAGGCTGGTCTTGGACTTTCCAGCAAACATTCCACTCATGAATGATTCTTTTCAGAGAAATAATCTCATTAACATTCCCAAGACTTAATCAAGGCATTAAGCTTGAGAAACGTGCACCTCTGACAGATGCACATTCATCCAGCTTCAACTTTCGTCTGCTGAAGGAGGTTAAAATTTCTATTCTGAAGTCTTCTTTTGAGTTAACGTTATTCCTAAACACTTTTGTGTTTGTGCTTCCAGAACTTTTGTTGTGTAAATTAAGCTAGGTGGCTCTGTTGGCAAAATTTATTTCCTAGGCTGAGTCATTCTTTTGAGACTTTGGATTCTGTAACATCTTTCAACTCTCTTCTTGAAGTGTATCTGCTTCTGGAATATGTTTGCTGTTCTAGTGAGTGCCTTGGTCGGTACGGTACAGATTTCCATTATTGACTTGATCATGTTCCACAACACGAATGGAACCCCTAGCTTATGTAGGTTAATTTGAGTTGTATTAGATGAATGGCAAACTGAAGGAGGGAATTTTTTTATTAGATATTAAGAAGAAATTCTTTACTGTGAGGGTGCTGAGGCATTGGAACAGATTGACCAGAGAAGCTGTGGATTCTCCATTTCTGGTGATGTTCAAGAACAAGCTGTATAGGGCTCTGAATTACCTGGGCTAGGGGAAGGTATCCCTGCCCATAGCAAAGGTTTGGAATTAGATGATTTTTAAAGTCACTTCCAACCCTAACCATTACATGATTCTATGATTCCATAACTTGTGTGCTAAATGATGTAGATTTTTCTCTTTGCTACTTACAAACCTCTTCACAATCTGCTAATATCTTTATGACTTTTCTTCCTGATCATCAGTTGCTGCAGCACACCCTCATCACATACTTTTTCTATGAAAATTCCAAGTTTTCTAGACACCTTTGGGCTCTATCAATTACTTAGTTTTCATCCAAATTTTTGACTAACATGCTGCTTTTAATCTTGCAGTCAGAAGCATGACAAAATACAACTAATAGCTAAAGCTGGAAAAAATTTTGTTATAAATAGGAGATTCTATTGATGGTCATAACTAACTACTAGAAACAGCTATTAAGGGATGTTTAGGAGCCTTTTACCCTCTCCCAAACTGAAAGGCTTATTAAACACTTGCAATCTTATGGAGCTATTAGTGTTTTTAAATATACAAATGAAGTAACAGCTTTCTAAAGCTTAATGAAATCAGAGGGCTTTAATGGGTTTTGAATTTAAGCTCCTTTTTTTCACTTAATTTCACAATATGCTGCTTATTTTTAGTTTAACAGTGAAGCTGGGAAGATATCTATCTCACAAACTCTTCAGAATATTTTTTATCTTGTAACTAGTACTAGCAAAAATCGACATTTGAACCTTTGTTTTGAAATTTGCATTTAGGTACCAATCCCTGTCCTTCAGTTCTTTATTTCATGCTTCTATTACAATATTCATCCTTCTCTTTAGCCAAAAAAACCCCACCACTGGAGTACTGCTTTTAGTCAGCAGGACAATGGAGAAAACTGAAGGGAATGGTAGTAACGCTGACCCTCCACTAGGAAGCTGTCTGTTGCTTTGTCTCACCTCAGGAGAA
>VYZQ01011793.1:7253-23071 GCA_013400655.1 Mystacornis crossleyi | reverse complement strand
CAAAACAAAACAAAACAAAACAAAAAACAAACAAACAAAAAAAAGTGGTTAGAGAATGAGAAGGCAGCACTCTGGTAGACCTCACAAATCTTTTTCATCAGGAAAAGAAAAACTATCGTCTCCCCTTGATATCTTTGGAAAGGTTAGCAGTTAATGAAGGTTGTGCTGATAAGCCGAGCCGGAACAGCACAGCACCACTACAGTCAAAAGAGCAAGAAAAAGTTTATCAGTTTTCAGGAAGCCTGTTTTTTATTAGATTGCTTTAAAACAAAATTATATCAGAGAAGTGAACGGGAGAATTTAGGAGTTAATGCCAAAACGGAATATAAGACAACTTCCTGGCACATGCTTGCTCTGCAAAAATGCTGTGGTTTCCTGTGTCCAAATATAGCACAGCTGCTTCAGCTGCACCTAAACCACCACCATCACCACCAGCAACAAAGGCATATAGGAAAAAGTTGATCTGAAATGTCCTGACATTTTGAGTATGCAGTTGGAGTTGCAGGAGATGATCACTGGGCACATTCAACTGTTTTTGGAGGAGCTATTTAAAATGTATTCCTCATCCAGCATCTTGCCTGTACAGCGCTGGGCTGCAAAGATTAATGCTGAAATGTTCCAGGATGAAGAAAAGTCTCAGATGGTAAAATGCTGGCAATTAAATTTCTGTGGATGAAATTCATACTGGATCACATATACATTGCATACTGGTCTTCAGAGAAGAATAGAGATGAAATTATTTCATTATTATAAATTTTTCAATTTATTTTATTTCTGCATTTAACAATATTGTATATTTCAGTACATTGAACAAAAATATAAGTGCATACCAGAAAAACTCTTCAGTTAAGAATTTATTTTAGTTATTTTTTACTGTCTTCACACCCTCTGGTCACTATACAACGGAACAGAGCAGTCACCATGCCAGCAAACCTTGCTAGAATGAGGAATTCCATCTGTATGGAACTATGAAAATTTAGGTTCCCATAGACTGGTGTCAGGTAACTCCTGACTGCTCTGGCCATAATGATTCTTGCTTTCTATGTCTTTACACTGTTCCCATCATGGACCATAAATATTTCCTATGGTCATATATATTTTCCCACTGCTTTCATGCTTGGAGATAACTGTTTGCATTTGCCCATAAGACATTCCTCCCTGCTGACTTGGCATTAGATATCACTAGCTCTCAAAACTGCCCAAGCACCTAGAGAAGACAGTACTCTCCTACCCTCACTAAACCAAAAATACAAGTTGCACGGTAGCTACTGTAAGTTCACCTTATCGTGGAATCACCACAGGCTGCAAAGCCTCTCTTAACTGAGTCTGAGATCACCTTTCAATGTTACTAACAAAGAAAATTATGCCAATTAGTCAAATGTATTTTATAAAAGCAAATGGTTAAGTGGTTGAATAAAGAATTGGAAATTGAGAACATTTTAAATGGAGATACTGATCTTTCCTTGTTTTGAGACTTAAATATTTCCCCTTCTTCTCCCTCATTTATCTTAAAATATATTTCCACTGCACTCACTAGAAACAACTGTTTATGTGAAACATAAATTATGAAACATTTAATTAGACTTACTGCTTTTAATTCACTCTAAGTTCTACACAGAAAAAAAGACAAGACGAGTTAATATCATAGGCAAAGCTTCGCTCTCTGGATTCCCTCTCCTTTTCACTAACTTTAGGTGCCATACTCACACATATTGTACACATCCTCAGCCCAACGTGAAGTGCTTCCAATTCTCCAGCTCCACTTCTACCCCTGCTGCAAGCTCCACCTCCTGCATCCAGAACCCCTCTAATCCCTCCGTGCCCCTCCTGTATCCCACTCCATCCCTCTGGCAACACCTGTGTTTGGCCTCTCAATTGCGCAAAGAGCAGAAATCACTGGGCAAAAAGCAGCAAATGACTGAAGCACCTGGGAGCCATGTATGTAATGACTGGATGCTCCCTCACTGTGGGCTCCAGCAGGGTCTTTTTCTGATTTTGGCAAAAATTGCAGGAACTTAGTATCTCTGAGATATTAGAGATATCTTTTCTTTGCCAAATTTGACTGAGGTGATGCTGCTGATGGAAAAGGAGAAGGGCAAGTGGAAGGAAGGAAGGAGAAATTTGGGCAAAGACTGACAGGCAGAGCTGTCACATCTTCTTTGTTTTGACAGAACAACAGACTACCACTGCCAGCCAACTCTGAAAACATGTCCTCAGATGCTGTGCTGTGTTTGGTTTGTCTTCTCCTTTCCAAGTCTTACTGAAAATGAATACCCGGAGGAGAGACAGATCCCTCAGTCACACTTCAGGATGGGAAGAGAAGCCTCTCTGAAACACAGTGTATGTATGCTCCTCCATCCACCCAGCATCCATCCTGGCAGTGTTGGAACGAGATGCAAAAACAAGTTGGTCTTAAAATATCGTTCATACATATAAATTATCACAACCCGATTCCATTCACCCCACAACTATTCTATAATTTGAAAGCAAGCTATCTGGTGGCATGACAAATACAAGATGTCAAATTCTGATTGGAGAGATATTCATTGTTCTGTTGCCATTAATACTCCTAATCTATGCCAGTGGAAATCATGTGCTTGTATTAACAACACATGAACCAGACAGCTGTGAGGATTACTTCTAGCAAGGCACCTGCTCCCCAGCCCTAGTGGGACATCTCCTGAGAAAGACGTGCTCCCAGAACTGTCCTTCAGGTGTGTGTGGAGGAGGAGGAGCTCTAATTATGAGGCAATCTGATGCAGAGAGAGTGCTTGCAAACATGAACTATTCCAGTATCTAGCCATATTACTCTCGGTTTTCTTTTCTTTATGGGGAGGAAGAGGTGAAGATGAAGGGAGCCAGTGAAATTCTTCAGAGGTACATGGGAAGGAAAGGCTCTCACTGCCCTGGTCTGTTACTGCTCTAAGGGCACGGCAAAGCAATCAGTGTGTGGCTTTCCTCCCCTGTAATGGCTGTTTCTCTGTGCTTACCTTCAGAACTTCTTCCTGTCACCCCTGGTCTGGTTCTCACTGAAATGAATCATGCACTGTGTACACTGCACATCCCTAGGCAAAATATCTCATGGAAATGCAATCACAGTTTAGTCACAGTTTGAATTAGATCCACTCAGGCACACACTATAGCGGGGTTGTTGATTTGTTTGTTGCATATATACTGGCTGTTAATTTTTATTGCTTGTAAACTTTCTCTCTGTAAAATCTGTGTGAAAGCTGGGCTACCATGTTAAAGGAAAGTTACCAGATGGGTAAAATATGGTTGATTAAAGTGGCTGTTTTCATGTTTGCTCAGTGTTGTGACACACATCCATGTGACACATTGGGTAAGGTGATTGGCAGAGAAACAACAGCAGTGAGCACTGATGAGTGTATGCGTCATGTAAAAATGCCTGGAGCTGAGTAGGGCTTGGTTTTGTAAACTTCCCAGAGCTTCTGAGCCTGATTTATTGTAGCTTTTTCTGCAACAATCAAGAAATTAAAAAAAAAAAAAAAACAAAAAAAAAAACAAGTGTCACACTTCCAGCTTTAGACTACTGAATGCAAAATGAAGAAAAAGCAGGGAGACTGTCTCATGCAGGGAATTAAGGTTATTTTAACACCACAAATACTCTACAGAAGGTACAATCTTTCCTGTGTGTATTAGCTCCCTTCTTTCCATTCCAGGAAGGAAGGATGGTTTTCTCCTCAAACCTGAGTTTCCTGATCTATCACAGACATTGAGCATGATCTGGAACTCATGTAATCTCCTCTTCCTTCAGCACCCCATCTATGAAATGTGGGTAACACTTCTCCAGTAGTCTTCAACCTTGCATATTTTCAATACAGTTTATTCTATATGTGTATGTAAATATATACTGAGAAGTACACAGACTCTGATTTTCCTGGCCTCTAGCTGGTATTATAAAATGAGAGTAAGTAGCTTTCAGTAAGTAGCAAGTATGGTGGACAATTAATTAACTAAACACTGGTCTAAAAATGGACACCAATTAGACCTGTTAGGACTGGTTCCCATGATGTGCCACAGGTAGCAAGATGTAAAGCACAGGTTTCAAGAAGATTTGCACCTTGGGATATTTAAGCATTTGAAGTTTTCTTAGAGACGGACAAGACTATCAGCTGGGCCTAGCCACTGGGATGGAAAGCCCAAACACAACCCTGCCTAACCTGTTCCCTGGGTGCAGAAGCCCCCGTGCTGGTTACTCTCGGACATCTTCATTCTGTGACACGGAGAATGGGAGCGGGTCCCACCATAAATGCATTCCTTCTGGTAGGCATTCCTTCAGTCCTTGTGGATACTACACCAGCTGCATCTTACCTCACATCCATCCTGAAAAAGCGTGGGGTTTTTTCACACTTTCAGCCTGTAGCCACTCATTTTCTTCCTTCATCAACAGTCTCTCATCATTCAGCTCTGGTCTCAATTCCTTTATTCACAGAAGCTAACCTAGAGCTGTTTTTTTCTTCAGCCCAAAATATATCCTGATGTCAAGGCAGAAGCCTCTGAGGTCCACTTTATATTTCCTGCTGGCCTGAGGCAAGTCTTATTTTCATGTGTTCCCTTCACCAGGCCTCACTCACTTTCTCCATTCAGCTTTCTCCTGTTAAGGCCAGGTTCCATGGAATGCCCTAACATGTCCAAGGACTGAGCTTTTCTGAGGCAAGGCCAGGACAGAGGTCCTAGAGGGGTTCTCCCTCCTGGCTGGCACATGACTGCATGGGGCAGAGCCAGGATGCAGCACATGAGAAGCAGAGCAGGGGCAGAGTAGGCCCAGAAGAGGGAACTGAGGGAGTATTTAGACAAGAGTCTCTTCGGAGCCTGATGGACCCCAGGTTTGTACTGAGGAGGGGTAAGGTCACCATTAAGCCTCAACTGACTCTCGGAATTTGGACCACACTGCCATGAAATCCACTCCTGCAGCACCATAGCCTGCTCCATCTGTGAGCTGCTGGTTACAGCTTCTCTAGAAGCACCTGCATGTGCTGAATTCATGGAAGGGAATTACATTGTTATATGGTGAATTAAGTCTCTGGATAACCCTGTGGGGCCTGACTGAAAACAAAGGGCCTTACTCCCTGGTCCTGCATTTGCATCCCGTTACTGCAACTGCAGCGAGCAAAGCTCTCGGAGAAAAAAGTCAGCTCCAATGAAAGAAGAAGAAAAATATCTGTAACTCTAGCAGGGAATACCTGCAGAGAGGAAAGATGATCTCCAATTGCGTCAAAAGCTGTGCTGGACATGTATGAATTGTACAGCAAAAAGGTCTTCCTTTGGGCAGAATGGAGAAACAAGGTAAATGTAGGTGGGGATGAAATTAGGATGCTTTTCAGAAGAAACTCCACAGTTCAGTAATGAAGTGAAGCTCAGCTGAAAGATTATAGTGGGACCGGCTTTTGAATTTTCCAAACAAAAATTGAAGTGAAATAAGGACAAATGACCCAGAGTTTAAGTGTTAAGCATGTTAGTGCTAAGCTGATGTGATTTTTTGTAGACCTCATTGTATAATTTGAGAGACTTCTGCTGTTCAGGAGGACGGTTATCCTGGTGACAGTCTCCTGTGCCCAGACCCCAGGGGCAGCAGAAACACTGGACAGATGGTGTCCAAAAGCAGGAGCTGAGCCTGGCAGTAGTGCCAGGGGTGTTTCTGATGAACACAGCTTTCTTTTTGTCACCAGTGATTTTGTTCCCCAAACCCTACCTGACTACCCAAGAGCAACACTGCTTGGTGAAAAGCTTTGCAGTGCATAATCAGTTAGAGGACTAACAAACAGTGTGAAAGTCATGGTGATGAATTTTATTTTTAATATTTTTACAAGTGGAAGAATAATCAGACTTGCTCTGATCTGGTGATTTATGAGCTGGCTGACAGGTAATAGCTTATGATCCTCACTCAGGGGCCATGAAGTGCTTTCTGCCAAAACTATCAGCCCTTCACACATTTTTTTAACTTGTGTAATCTAGGCTTTTCCTCTTGGGCTTGTTAGCAAATGATGCCTGCCTAGTCTAGGCCTGTTTCAAAAGGAAAGACAAAATATGGAATAACTTCTGTGGAAAAATATGAAATTAAATGTAATTTAACTTAGAAGTCAAGGAAAGAAAATAATTTTGAGGGAGGCTTTGCCATCACAGCAATTGAATGTTCAAATGTAATCACTGGTCAAGAATTCAATCACCAAGGTGTCTCCTTCTTGGGCTTACCTCTTGAGACCAAATATGCAGACACCTTGACAATTCTCTCTCAGTCACTCTGAAAATCTTAGCTAAAGCTTTGGATTTCAGCATCAGTCTAATGGTGTTTCTCCTGGTGGCCAGTTACCAAGAAGAAAAAGGAAAATAAACAGTGTGAGAAAGCAACTTTTTTGGTTGTTAAGTAATAATTTACTGCTGAACTTTGCAGAACATTTAGAGATATGGAAATGTACGTCCAAAATTATTCACATGTGCAAAGAAAGCAACACATGGACATAAATTATTACAGTATTTGGTTCTAGATGTGCTAGTCATGACACAACACTCATTAAAAAAAAAAGCTCATTCTGCACTGTGATACTTTTTTCTTCTCTGGTGCCCAGGAAAGGCAGCTTTCTAAGCTGAGAATTCTGGTCTGTGGCTCTATAATCAGCCCAGACTGGTGCTCTGGATACACGACTTTCCTCCAAGGGTCACTTTGTGGCTTTTGGGGGAACCAAGCAGCTACATGCTGCACAAAGCCAGACAATCCAGGGACTGTAGCTCCGGATGCCATGCAGCATTTGGAGATGGACAGTCACCCTGAATCTACTGCCACACACGAAGAGCAGAACTGATGGGGATGAGCTATTTCACCTTTTCCCCAAGTTCAGAGCACAATCTGTTCTGTTGCCAGGTCCATTTAGGTTACACAGATAAAGATTTTGCAAAACATCCTTGACCTTGCCACAGTGTTTTCAAAATGTTTGCTGAATTTCAGTTGAAATAGACACATTCTGTAGGGAAATAACAAGAAGGAGTATAATGCTGCTCTAGTGCTAGCAGTGGTTAAAATGCAAAGGTATATTTGAAAAATTCAAATTAAATTTGACTTTTATCACACCACAGGAATTGATTAAATGTTTGCCTTCGTTTGACAGAGCATTCTGCTCTGTCTGCTGTCGAGGGAGACATTGGGAACCGGACTCCAGCTGGCTGCTGTGCAGTGAAGAGCGCCGCTTGCATGGCCAGGACCTCCCTGGGTTTCACCAGACTGTGGCATGTCCTCTTATTAGCATTGTTCTCATGAGGAAAGACTGCTCCAAATCTCAGGCAGAAGCTGCGTGAGCAAAAAGCTTTCCACTTTTCTCTGAAGAGGGAAAGCCTGCACAGCGTCCATGCACAAGTGGCATCTTTGAGCCATCCCCTGCCTCTTGCCACCTCTCATCTGTGGACAACCCAGCCTCTCAGCGCACCCATTTAGCTTTTCTGCAACTCAGCTGAATGCCAAGTGCCCTGTGGCAACCCCCTCATTTCAGCCTTGAGGCAAGCCCTGCTGAAATCCCAGGGAGACTTGCTGCTATCCCGTGCGACCCCACAGCTGAGACTGAAACAGCCCCATCTCCTAAAAATACACTCCCTTCTAGCCTGAGAATAGCCTGTTTGAGGGTTGTTTTTTTCTGATCTCATTTATTTCCCATCACTGTGCCTGTGATTACTCTCCCTCAAGCCCTCTCTCTCCCTCCTACCAGCATGCCTTGCCTAATTCCTCCCGCGACATTATCAGCTGGGATGATGAGCAGCTGAGCTCGGTATTAGTGCTGACGCAGGCGGGCTGACAAATGAAAGCGCGAGTGCGATCGCTGCTGGGTGCGCTTTCCCGGGAGCGGGAGATGGAAGCCGACGGGCTGGCAAAGAGCAAGAGCTGGCGGCTCTCGAGCCCCTTCCCTTGGTGGCTCCGGGCGCAGAGGGACATGGGGGAAAGACCCATATGCTTCGCTGCCCTCGGCTTGCCAAGAGCCCCTGACTACCTGGCTCATCCGGGCCCTGCCCTGCCCTGTTCCACAGCCAGCTGGCAACTTTGCAAAGGGATTCAGTGCCCTTTACCAGGCTTTTTGTTGGCTGGTTGGTTGGTTGGTTGGTTTTTTTTCCCGTGCATTCACCCTCAGGATCACAAAACCTGCATGGCATGACTGCCCAAGGCCTGCTCTAGCAGGAAATGGGAGGTAAAGCACCATTTGAAAAACAACGCATACCCTTGGTTTGTCTCCCTAGAAGAGGGACTGGATCCTCAGATTTTCACTGCCCACTGCTCCAAGGCTGTGTAGCTCCAAATCCTCCATCCACCAGCCCCTACTTGAGTGGGAAGCACTTGGGATTCTCCTAAAGTCTCACTCCTTGGCATCAGCTGAAAATATGGTAAGTTACCCTTTGTTCCAAAAAATCCCAATGCGTTTCCAGTTCTGCACTTCAAAATGTGTACTAAGCAATGGCTGGCAGTAATTTTACATGACGAGTTCTAGCTGACTAGATTCAAAGTTTGTTTTCCCTCAGAAGACCTGCACAACACCGTGAGCTGGGTTTGTTCCATTACAGTTTCTGTGATGAACTGCCAGGAAGTCACATCAGGAAAATTATACTTAACCAACCGGTATTTCTCTGCTCCACTTCATTACCAGCTCAGCCACTGGTCCCTGCATGTTCCTCTGCTAGTCAGGCTTCTGGTGAGAAGATGTTTCTCCTTTCATATTTGATCAATACAAGAGAATGACTATGTTTATGCTCTGCTTCGCTAATAAATCTGGATTTATGTGTGAAAGGAGGCAAAGGAGTTTGGGAAAAAATCCACTCTAAAATGCAAATGTCCATTCCTTCAATGGACACATAAGACAATACAGTAAATAAAGCTTTAAACAGCCCTTTGTCCTGTAAAATTCTCACTTAATTTCTGGGGAGCTGGTGGTCACTGTTCCCAAGGAGACAGACCCTTTCTGTATCTCATCACAGGCACAGGAGAACCTCAGCTGGAGAGCCATTAGCGTCTGCTGCCTGCTTAGCTATAGGCTCATATTATTTTCCATTAGCCTGCATAAAAGAAATCCCACAAGGATGAAAGCTAAAAGAAGCATTAGTGCATACATTCCATATTAGGTTGTTAAAGTGTGGCAGAAACAAAATGTGTCACCCAGTGCTCTGTATGGAAACCAGTGGGCAGACGGTGGCCCTTGGGGTGTGATCGAGTGGGTTTGTTTCACCACTAGATGACACTCGTGCCTCTTGAAAAGGCTCCTGCCACCCCCACCAGGGCTGCAGGTCACAGAAATTTTGAAAACAGATTAACCTGGCTCCAGGTGGGAGCCCCTGAGCCCCTCTCAGACACAGTCACCGCCTGATTAATTGCAAGTGGTTGCACATTAGGAAGCCTCACCTTATTATTTTGCAAAAGTAAGGCAGAGAAAAAATGATGACTTGACTTTTGAAATTTCAGTTTCCCTCCCAACAGAAGCAAGCTAACATGAGCTCAGTAAGAGGGCTTCTCCTACTGATTTGTGGAGTATGGCTGTGGATTAGCAAGAGAAGCTGGTTGTCAAAAGCATGATGTGCTCAGGGCCCAGGTCCTGCAAGACCCCAGACTCACCATGAAACCATGGCCATGCTGTGCCTCACTCCTAACACCACTTTCAAAAAGCCACAGGGCTTATGTGGTATTATGGCTAATACCCAAATTATACTCTCTGCAAAACAGGACAGCTCCTTGTGCCCCGGCCCTCTCAGGAGACAGAAATCGTTCCTGTCTGCATGTGCTCAAATACCACAGGGTAACACACTGTCGCCACTGCACTGGTGCAGAACTTTCTGAGTGATACTCTTCATTCTGCTTCAGTGGTTGGTTATAGGTATTTGATAATGCATATTTTGGAAACACGAGACGGTAAAAGAAAACAGCCTGAGATTAAAGGAGCCAGTAATAAAAAGCCCAAGACTAAAATGCTAGTATGGCTTTAGGTTACAGAGCCATCATGTAGCAGAGCACTATACAGGACAACTGCAGAACACGGTGTTTAAGGGCATCTGTAATTATATTTCTGAAAACTCTCCACAAAGAAATCTCCATATACTTCTGACACATGCTCATTGATTCCCAGACAAATACCAAAGGGGTCAAGATTCTATTTCTCCCAGAAATAAGGGAACAGAGGAACATTCAAACACAGCCTGAGAAGGCAGCCCTATGCCACTCTCTGATCGACTTTAACAGGCTGGTAGCGCCATGAGGAATCCCACGGGATTGTACTTCCACAGATCTGCTTGCAGGATGAGAGATTTATGTTTTTTATGGCTTAGCAAGTGATTATTGAGATAATAGGGGCAATTTGTCAGCAAGCTAGCCTTTACAGAAATTTCCTAATGTAAATATCTTCTTCTCACACTGTGCATCTTAACATGAACAATTACAGTCTTATGAATTTTGCTGTTTATGGTTTTCCCCAGTTTATGGTCTTTGTTTCCTCTTTTTCTACAAAATTGGAAAGCTGCTTCCCAAACACGTTTTCTCACTTGTAGTGCTGGCCAGGCAATTAACAACTTCACCCACAATCAATACATATAGTTTTTCTGAGTGTATAATAAGGTAGGTAAGGAGATGAAGATAGATTTTTCCCATGTAAGCTTTCCACAGTAAACCTGAGTATTTACTCCTCTTGCGTAAATCTACTTACCTCCTTTTAATCATGATGAAATCAATTAAGTCCATTTTAGTTGTCGGCACAAAAACTAATGAGAATAAGATTCACAGGCAAGCAGGGTATTCTTGATACTGAATTATTGGATGAAGACTCAAGCTAGCTCCTAAGTTAAGACTTGTAAAAGGTAAGACTTTTGCAGTGCTGGACAAGTCTGAAGATACACCAGACTACCAGTGCCTTAAACCTGACTTTGCTCCTGTGTCAGAGCAAAGCAAAAGCTGCATGCCTGATTAGAGCTATGACCATGCACAGGAGAAAACAGTCCATTTTAGGGAAGCAATTTACAGGAACAGCTTGTTTACTGTCGGACAAACAGTGCTGCCTATGAAAGCCCTATCTCTAGCACAGCTCCCGCTGACTTCAGTGGGAATCTGGTATGAGTCAAAAGTGGAGGCTCAATAGTGCTCTATGGAGAAGTATAATCATAATTATAGCACGGATTATAATTGGAGACTTGCAAAGTCAGTCAGCCTCATTCTGTTAATATCAATAGCTGTCTGGTGGCTAAATTGCCTAGACTAATTCTTTTTTAACACCTCAGCCATAACTCATCATTAGACAAATGCCATATCCTAATATATACTGCAGCTTAAACACAATGAGAGCTTCAATCTGTTTTTTAATTTCTGTGATATTCTGTCTTTTTGCCCACATACAGGGAAAAGAAGTTTATTGTAGGCAGAAGACTGCACGGACTGTTCCCCATCAGAAGGTTCCTGCAGTCTTCTTGTCCCTGGGAAGTGATGAGCTCCTGCAGACCCTCTAGCTCATGATGACATTTGAAAAATAAGCAGTAAACAAAACAAATGTTTGCTGCAGCTCTCGATGCTGCAGCTAAAAAATTTGCTGAAAGAAATGATCAAACTAATATATATCAGATTAATACATGGGAGAAAAAAGTCAATCAGCTGTTCAAAAACCTGAGCAGCCCCCATTACGATCGAGCTTACTTGTACAGTTACCTACTCAGTCCAAGCAAGAGTACTTGGAGGGGAAAAAACAGACCCTTGCTGATCCCAGTCCCCCATTTTTTTCTCTTGTACAACACGCAGAGTGTGGATTTGATTCTAGCCTTAGAACCTCTCCAGAGCCAAGCAGATGCATACCCAGTGGTGATGACACTTGTGCTGTGTCAGGCCCCTCAGTGGTGCAGGCGGCACCAAATAGCACCCTGAAGTTGTCTGGAATATTTTCGTGCTTGTTCATTCCCTGGATCTTTTTCAAAATGCAAGCGTTGTACTTGGTGACAGCAGCCCATGTTTTCAGAGCTAGAATCCACCAGCAGTTAATTCAAACTGGCCTGATTTTCAGTGCTCCAATTTGAAGCAAGTTCTTCAGCTCCTCACTCAAGTAATTTTTAGTTAGAGACCTACCTTTTGGTAAATGATTTGGAACATTATGACCCACCTTTAAAATGTAATGTGTTTCAAAATTAGAGGGACAATTTATGGGACAGCAGATACTTCCCTTTGCAAGTTTCTTACTCCCCAATGCATTATATCCTTATAATGAGTCAATAAAACAAGTCACAGCTGCAGCACAATGAATGTCAAGAGGTCCAACGGACAGCAGGTATTTTTGATGATTTACTCTATCAGCCTCCTGACCAAGCACTTTTACTTTCTGAAAGTTCACTGTACTACACTGTACGAGGTGAGTGCCTCTCGGCGCTTTGGCTGCACCTCCTGTACCGCAGTGAGATCGATACCGTGCACCGGTGTCAGCCTCGCTGGGGGAGGAAGGTCAGCCGAGTTAAGCCGTCAGCTGGCCCGCACACAAACCCTGAAAACAAAAAGCGGAAAAGCCTTCAGGGGCTCTAAGGCTTAAGGCAACTGAGGCTGGACACAGCCAGCGCCTGCATTCCCGGGGGCTGGCAGCAGTGAGGATTCAGCCGCGGGTCAGCTGAGCCGGGCTCAGGTTTGCCGTGGAGTGGTCACACACTCGGGGTTGAAATGGGCACAGAGGCTGAAAGCCACGCAAAATCCTCCCAATTCACACAGATTCCTTCTCTTTCAAGTGGAATAGGGGCAGACAGGGCACAGCTTTGCAGGGCCCAGATGAAAGCACGGCGCTTTTTTACTCTGCAGATCCAGTGCCTCCCAGTTATTATTTTTTACGTTATTTATAGCGCTACTCAAAACTGAGTACACATTTTGCTATGGGGGAAATAAAAGACTAAAAAGACAGCTATCCTTGCCTTCAGCCTCCCGGAAATTAGACCAGGTCAGCGAGAATTCAGCGTTTCTCTCCTGCAGTCGCGAATTGCTGAGGGACCGTGTTTGGCCCTAGGGCACAGCTCGGAGCAGGAACCCCGCCGGGCTGCCCTGGCCGTGTCCCGTCCCGCTGGCGGCGGGGTGTGCGGGCAGCGCTGGAAGCGGCCCGTGACGGCAGGAGCGGCCCAGGAGTGCCACGATCACGGCGGGGTGTGCGAGCTGCGCTGGAAGCGGCCCATGAGGGCAGGAGCGGCCCAGGAGTGCCACGATGACGGCGGGGTGTGCGGGCTGCGCTGGAAGCGGCCCGTGAGGGCAGGAGCGGCGGCCCAGCAGCGCCGGGTCCCGGCGCGAGCAGGCACGGACACAGCGCCCCCTGGTGCGCCCGGCCGGGAGGGAATGGCGGCGCCGGGACATCGCACGGAAAATCACAAGTCCTTTCGTAAGATAAACACTCTCTTAATTACCTTAGTCACAGTGTGTATTAGCTGTTCGCACCGACACGAATCATGTCGCGTTTTAAAAATTCCTCCAGGCAACAGTCATGATTATGAATTTTTAAAAGTGACTGAATGACTCAGCCTCCTGATTTAGATGGCCAGAGTTGGGCGTCCCGTCTATACTGTCTGAACTATCTTTGATAAAATAAAATAAAATAAAATATATATTAAAAAAAACACCTGTGGCACAACGTTTCTGTAGGTTTCTGTTAAAAGTAATTCCCATATTATTCCCCATACAGCCACACTGCTAGCAGGGTGACAGTATGAAAGCAGCAATGAATACAGTGGAACATGTGAAAAAAAAGGGTGGAACAAGGCGACTGCATCATGTTGAGTCTGAAAGCAAAGTACTTAACTGGACTGCCAAGAGTGTATCTCACTATGTTCTGCCTTGTGCATCCTGCTGGTGAACTCCTGGCCTCTAGCAAAACGCCAGCTGAATGTCACTGAGCACGGACTATATCTGATAAAATGTCTGACACTTGATTTGCAATTGTTGTGCACAGCACGCCAGCTCTGTTGTACCAATGCTGGCTGTGTGTTAAATTATAGCAATGATATACTCAGCACACATGTGCTGATAGATAGGTGGGGGACAATAATAGATCTCCAGCTCATGCTAAGTTTAGTGAGAAGATTGAAAAGAGAAGGATACTTCATCTGGACTTGTTTGTCTCTGCATCCAATTTGTAAACGGTATGGCAGGGATCTACAATCTTCTCATCTTAGCCATGTTTCCAGATTTTTTGTTGTTGTTTCGTGGTAAACAAATCAGAGTCTTTAGGAGAAAGCAGATATGGACATAGACAAACACATTAAACAGAACCTAAATATCTCAGCCTATGCATACGGTATTTCAGAGCATCAATTATCAAAACAGTTTCCATCTGCTACATCACAGCTGCAATGTGCTAAGCCAGTAATATATATAGAGAAAAAAAGAAACCACTTGAAAAACCTAAGTTACCAATGAAGTCTTTGAAACTCATAAGACTGAATAGTTCAGGTGAAAGCCATTTAAGCAAGTCTGAAAAATGTGCTTTTAGGAAACTCACCTTTTGCACTGGAAAAATAGAAAAGCATTCCCTTGCTTTTCCTAATGCTTTTGATGAAATGCTGTGGAAGTCATTCTATTAAGAGTAAGGACAAGGTAAGAGGAAGTTTTTCATTCCTGCATTAGCTGAACCTCGTATTCTCTCATGCCACATTTTTGTAGTGTAAGAGAGAAGAGTACAAGCATAGCTTTAGGCATCTGTGGCTAATTTTTAGCCCCTTATCTTTCTCCAGTTCCCAAGACTAACATTTTTATGGGGTATGTAAAGTCCTGTGATATAAAGGCTTTCATTCTTTTGTCTACCCTGGTGGACTAAGGGTGGAGTAGTTTTAGTCTTTCCTGGATTTTTGGATCTGTGATTCTAGCCTCTGCCAACAGTTGTCTCCAGAGCCAAGTCAAGGTTTCTCCGCAGTAAACAAACAAACCAACCAACCATAATAATCGTGGCCTTAAAGCTGAATGAGTGGAGTATAGAAGAGGAAGGATGGATTTTTTTTTTACTGCCCCTTTGAGCCCCTTTAGGAACTTCCTGCTTTCTGTATGTCTGAAGTAGTTCTGGCTGCTCGTAGCTGTGCCACCACAGAGTGCCTGGACTGCCTCTGTACCTGTCTGTATCTGACATCTACTGGTTTTTGCCACGAGTAGAATGTCCAGACATTGGATGGAAATCAAATCTAGCACCCTACAGGCTGCAAAACAGTAATCTCCTTTTAGCAAGACACTTCATTTATATGATTTATTAGCGAGTCAAACCTTACAGAAGTCCATGAACATGCAGCTGCTGTATCCCTCCTTCTCGGTTCCAGCTTTGCAACAAGCTGGCTTATACATGGAGTCAGGATCTCTCTTGCCCTATACTTGGTCTTGTGAGCATGGGTCTGGTGAGAATGGGTCCCCCATGGTGTCTGGGAAAGACATCTGTGATGTGCTGTCTGTGGGCACACCCCCATGGAATCCAGCTTTCTCAGGCTGAGAGTAGAGAAGCCTGGGTATTATTTTCCATGGATTGTGCTGCATCCACTGAGCTACCATGTGCAAGGCAAACACCTCCCGTGTACCCATGGAAGAGTGAGCATTTTGGTGCTTGCCCTAAGGGAGAAAGCTGGGTGTTGGGCAGGGAAGCTCAGGTTTCAGAGAGGAGTGTGCATCCAGATGTGACCCGAAGTGACATGTCCTGGCTACACTTGAGCCTGTACATTATCTCATTGTCAGAATAGCCTGCCAGTCCCTGAATCACTGAGCCTAACCACATTTTTGTTGCTGCATTGATCAAAGGTCCTGAGTCCTACCTAACCAAGTCCTCCCATCTCCCCCCCCCCTACTCTCCTCCCCACACACTTTA